>JAVJIF010009980.1:0-87096 GCA_038442645.1 Agave tequilana | reverse complement strand
AGCTTAGAGCTGTAAAGTAAACTAGTCATACCGAGCTGCAACGCCAATCTCACTGCCAACTCCCGGGCTCTGACCAACCTCGACTAAATACACCTACAACCCCTCATTCGGCGTGAAAATATTGTGGAAATATTAGATCCTTAGCCAATTGTTGGCTCTGCAGTTGAGCTTCCAGAGTTTTTGAAGAATTCATTTGAAGTCCTTTCATGTCAGGCACGAGTCCAATGAACAATCAACCAAAGAATTGTACATTAACAATTGGAATGCCATTAACAAGGACAAGTGGTTGTTGGCAGGCTCTCTGTTTCAAGGGATGCCTTCAAGGATGTGGGCATTTGAAGAGATCAACTAGCGAAATTTGATTTTGCATTATGGGGATTAAGTTTTATTGTGATGGTAAGAGAATTTTCCGTTTGGATTTTCAAAATTATTTATGACTGCGTGGAGTTCAAAGTTCTCGTGAGGTGAGAGGTTAACTGTTAATAGCTTCTAAACAGTTAAGATTAATACTTCTCTTGTTAACAAGATCAATTACTAAATCATTCTTGCTCAAGTTTCTTGTGTCAATAACAAGAGAGTTTCCTTTTCCCTTCTTCAGTTTTCTACCATCTTATATATATCACATGTTTGGACTAATGTATCTGGTTGAAGTCATAACAAGTACTTCCCAGAATTACAGCAGTATATATATCACAAGTACTTAAATATTAAGGGATTGTCTTTATTTAAGCATGATCAGTTTCTTCCTAGATAATAAAAGAGTTATATGTTTATTTACAGAACTTTTAGCACAATTTAGAAATATTTCTTTTGTGCGTGCGCGCGTTCGTGTGTAAGCTAAAACAAAAATTACTGGTTTCCAACACTGTCATCTTCAAAATTGCAGTGGTTTCCAACAAACTGTTTACTGGCTCTGCATCATTTAGACAAGTGGTAGTTTCATCTCCATTTTACTTATGAACTTAATCATGAAAACTATCAAATCATCTCTAGCTAGCCAAATGGTCATAAAAACATAAAATAAAAACACTTGTCTTAAGGAGGGATGGCCGTTAGCCTTCGTCTCGATTTTGTCCTTGACTGTGTTGGACAACCGTTTTCTTCTCCTGTTATAAGATAAATAAAAATTTGTTTACACCATTTTCGAAAATTTCTTAAGGTGTAGTTGGTCAGCACATTAAGCTTGCGCGCAAGAGATGAAAAGAGAAAAGAGGAGTGATGTGTGGGATTGGGTGCTCGGCTGGGGTTGGCCAAGGATAGAAGAAAAAGATTTTGATTCCCAACATGCACAGTTATCTCTTCTTATTTATTTTTTAAAGCCTTTGGAAGATGGGATGAGCCTCTTAGGCTATGAATAAAATAAAATAAAATAAATAAATAAGAAGAGGGGTTTGCAGGACTGGGCCTAGGCTTGGACCAACGGAAAGAAAATGAAAATGAGGAAAAATTTGAAAATATGGACTTGGGCACACAACACTTCACTCCTCTTTTCCCTTTTTATCTCTATTTATTTAAATTCTAAGCCAAAGCCCACATATTTCAAGCCTTAAAAAAAATTTGAATCATTTTTTTAATTATAATAATAATTATTATTATTATAATATATATACATATTTTAAACGTTAAAGTTTCAGGTTATCTCAGAGCGTCCCACTCTATTACAGATAATTTTACATAGGGCGAATTGAGCTAGCGGTTACTTGGGAGCAAACTCAGTGCCTGACGCCCAATTCGCCTGAGGAAGGCTTCGAACTAATGACCACTTGGGACCTAACCAAGTGATCACACCACTAGGTCACCCCCCGCGGACAATCAAAGTTAGAGTATCGGCATTCTGGATACTCCCAAAAGTAGCCTAGCTCAATTCTCTCTCTCTCTCTCTCTCTCTCTCTCTCTCTCTATATATATATATATATATATATATATATATATATATATATATATATATATAGAGAGAGAGAGAGAGAGAGAGAGAGAGAGACTTGTGTCATTCCAGAAGGATTCGAGCCAATCCTTCCCACTTAAATACAACTCTCCGACATTCGAATACAAGATCCACTCTGTTGAAGTTGATCTATATTATTTCAAGTATCTATAAACCAAAAATTAAGCGTTTTGAATATTTTTGCTCATCCATCAAGCAGCATAAAATGTGTTGGAATTTTGATTTTGATGATAACGTTTGTGATGCAGATTCATTGGAGCTCAATCTCAAAAGTTAATGATGAGTTCTAATTGCTCAAGACTACTTAAGGATATTAGCTATTTTTGTGTATTTTTTATAGAATGTTAAAAGCCTTGATCACACACACAATATAGTCTTGTAGTCGACTTATACCCAAGTCCAGTCGACTAATATATCCTCTAGTCGACTTACTCCTTTATGTAGTCAACTAAGTCTTTCTACAGATATATATCAACTTTCTGTTTCTTTATTGTAAGCAGTATTAGTCGACTTACCTACACTGCTAGTCGACTAATTCAAATTGTAGTCGATTAACCTTTTCTGTTAGTCGACTAATTACAGTTTCTATAAACTTATCATCTGTATCAGTCTTGATGTAGTCGACTTGATACCTTGACTAGTCGACTAACCCAGACAAAACTTGTTCTATTAGTCTACCAATCTCCTAACCTAATCGACTATAGACAGTTTCTGTCTGTTAATCAGTTACTGGTTTTCTGGTGTTTTATCCAATGTTCTGATATTCAAATTTGAATTGATAACTTCCCTAACTGACTATAGATTTCACCTACATATAGGGATGTTGTCGTAGGATGAATACACCAATTCAAAATCATAATTTTCTGTCCAAACTCTGTTAAAAAATTCTGTTTTCTAGAAAACTAGTTTCCACTTTCATTTCTTCACACAATTTCTATTCCATTGTGAAGAATTCCGAGAGTCCACCTAAAATAAACCTTGTTCACGATCACATACAAGTTTTAAGACTTATAGGATATTTTGTAATTATTCAAATAGAAGAGCTGTACAAGAGTGTCTTCTTGGCGTAGAGAAGAGGTATACAAGTGTTGTTGTTTTCTTGGTGTAGAGAAAAGTTATATAGATTTGGTAAATGTTGTTTTGTCAAATGGTGTATAAGGAGTTGATTTTGGGTGTACAAAATCAGAATAAAGAAAATCGCAAGCGGATTGCTTGGAGACTGGACGTAGGTCACGAGGACCGAATCAGGATAAAATCTCTCGTATTTGCGTTTGCATTTTTCTAAGATTTATTTTCTTTCTTACAAGTATTTTATTTAACGCTATTCATCTAAATTTAGTGTTTGTGTTGACATTTTTGTAGATTCTACAAAATGGACGGCCGAAAGTAGTGAGTTGGCTAAATCTATGTCATTAGACATACAAATTCTTGATCCGGCCATTTGATCATGATCTAAATATTTAAAAAATCACTATCAATCAATTTTGTTAGGTTTCAAATGTTCTATACCGTTAAACTAACCAACTCACTATTTAGGCTGTCCGTTTTTTCTCTACTTTATGCATGTGCAAAATGTTATTCAAAACGCTTGATTTTTTGGTTTATAGATACTTGAAATAATATAGATCATCAAAACGCTTGATTTTTGGTTATAGATACTTGAAATAATATAGATCAACTTCAACAGAGTGGATCTTGTATTCAAATATCGGATGTTGGTATTTGAGTGGGAAAGATTTGGGCTCGAATTCTTCCGAAATGACACAAGTCTCCTCTCTCTCTCTCTTGATACACACACACACACGTATCCTTTTATGATTTTCGACATTTTGATCGTACACATGTCATTTCATATATGCATTTTTCTCCATTTAACCCGAGATTTTTGCATGAGACTTTGCACTGGCATCAGATTCTACCTAAGAAATTTTATAATTTTTCTTTTTAAATAATTATTTAATTAAATATTTTCTCTCTCTCTATATTTTTCCGTTTCTTTCTTCTTTAGATCCATTTCTTTTTAAATTTCTTAATTTTAATGTGTATATAATTTTTCTATTGGAGATTTGCATAGAACCCTCAACAATTACATATTTGAATTTCTATTTTCCCTCCTTTTTCTTTTCCTTTTCCTTTTATTTTCTTTTCTCCATTTTTCTCCACTTTTCTACACTCTTCCAAGCTTTCCACAAGAAGCCATCTCACTTGGCTTCATCCCTAAGCTTCCCTCTATTTGTAGAACACTCTCTCACTCATTCTTAACAACTCCAAACCGAACTCGCCCTTTCCCTCTCCATTTTCTCTCCATTTTCCATCTCAAAACCCTCATTCTATCACTCTAAAAATCCTACAAAAATCCTATATCACCATGGCTACTTCTACAGCACCCTAATATCATCTCTAGACCTCCTTACATCTCCCCTATTTTCCCTAATTTTTCCTCTCTAAAACCCCCCAAAATGACACTTTCTCTCTCCTTTCTCTAACATTTCTGTAGGTTATCTCTTCCTCCCTCAACTTCTTCTAGGCCGGCTACTGTAGATGGCTTCTCCTCATTCTCGCCTACCCCTCATAATTTTCTCCTATTTTTTCTCTATTTAAAAAGCCCAAAAGGATATTTTCTCTCTCCTATTAGTTTTCTCTCTACATTCTCTCTCTCTCTTTTCCTAGCTTCAAGGCGCCAGCACTCTAGGGGTTTCTCTCCCTCTCATCCACCACCTCACACCAACTACACTTCCAAAATCCATACCTTTCTCTTTCTATAACACTTTCTCTCTCTAAAAGATTGTTTTTCCCACTTTCTCTCTCTAAAACAACACGCTATCACCTTCTCTTCCTCCCTACCAGATTCAGCCAGCCCCTTGGGCTGCTCACACATGTGCACGTGGTACTAGTATCCCCGATTTTTGGCGAGTATTCTTCCCTTATTGCATATAGGCACATATACACTTGTATACGTATATTTGTATATGTGCATGTATATTTCATGCTCTGGGCATTTCTAAAATTTTTTTGTAATTTTTAGAAATTATATGGACATTTTTATGAATTTTCTGCATTATAGAAAATTTCTGTATATTTTTAGGATTTTTTTGTGTATTTAGAATTTATCTGTGTATTTTCAAAAAATTACTGTGTATTTAGGAATTTCCTGTGTATTTTTAAGAATTTCTTGTATTTTTCTGAAATTACTTGTATTTTTTAGAAATTTTTTATATTTTATATATTTTAATACTAACATCTTTTGCAAGTACCTACTTGGCATTCTGGCCTATTAGACCTTCTAATCTCTCTTATGCCTACTTCCTGAAAGAGAGTGTGCTTAGACCTTATGGTCTCTCTTTTGGTGCCCAGCGCCGTTGATTGTTATTTATATATTTGCTTGTGTACACTAACATCATTTTATACAGATATTCAGTTGGCCTTTTGGCCCTATTAGACCTATGGTGTCTCTTATGCCCACTTCCCGAAAGGGGTGCGCTTAGGCCATTCATGGTCTCTCAGGTTTACCGAGTTGGCATACTTAGCACTCAGCGCTTTATTACTAGACTCGCTGAGGCGGAATTCTGCCAGATTTCAGACTCGTAGCTTAAGCCGAGTCATTCCTGTAGCTCCACGTAGTGCTTTAGTGATCAAATATTATTCGCTATATGTGCTCCAGCACTTCTTTACTCTGCTTGTATGTGTATATCTGTATTGATGCTTTTATAGTATTTACTTGATACTGATACTGATATTGTCACTGATATTTGATATGAATTACCTGACTTAACATCTGTTACTGATACCTGATACGACATTATACTTGACATGACAGTGACACCTGACATTGACATCTCACATATTAACTAAAGAACATATGCCGAATACTGGACGGTTCCATAACTCTTGATATATTACATATACTGATTCCAAACTTGGTACCGTAATTCCTGACTGGATATATCATGATACTGATTTATGGGGACTTACTACTGAATCCTGAAACTACTGTTACTGATTTGATGTGTGGAACTAAGTGCCATGTAGAATAACATCAGGGCCACCTCTAAAATCCTACATCGCTACTGATTACTGTGCTGCTGATTATTAAATCCCTAAAATGGGATATACTGTTACTGAACTCCTGAAAATCCCCATAAAGATATACTTAATTGTACAATGACCAACTATTTAGTAAATCACTCAACATACACTGGAGATGGGGGAAACTGATGGATTCAAAAAGTAAATCTTTATAATGGCTCAATATTGCAACTACTGTAAAGAACAACCTGAGGCCACAGGTGTTCTTGTGGGGTGTACTGACACCCTGTACCGATCCTACTGTTAATGATACTATTAATGCCTAGCGGCGTGGATTGGAGGCCATATCTAATCGACTGAGACTGTTGTCTCGGGCATGCACGGGGCCCATTATGAACCTGATATAGCTGATCCCCATCAGTTTTTAAACTAACTTGTTTTATTCATATGTGGATGTATGTGTCCATGAAACACATACCGAGACATATGGATCAAATGAATAATAAGAACTTAACAATCCAACAATACTGATATTAGGAACGTGTGATATTTGGTCTTCCTATATTCAGATCTTGTTACTCCCATATCTGATCCGAATAAGTTCTATCAGGGTTTATACACTGGTATACTCTAATATGAACTACCAGTGCTGGCCGACACTGGTAGAGAGATGATTAAAATGCCATGCAGTACTGATATTCATTATTGTATAGTATCAAATACTGTACTTTATCTGACCCTAACATAGCTTAATTATCTGATAAAAATAATGTCAGGAGCGGAGTCGGTTACTCCCACGATCAGACAATGGTATCCGTATATCAGATTCTGGATGTGCTCTGCTGGAAGCACGGACTCCAGTATGAGTTGCCAGTGGTATGAGACACTGGATGGGAATGATTATAATAACAATCGATACTGATTATTATTATTGTTATATAATTAAGTTATCCTGACAATTACATGTACAAAAATTTCAAATATAAATAATACTCCTGAAATTGGAACACTACTGATAGAATACTAGAACCATAGATTATAAATAATATTGACATCTTTATTATCAGCAATTCTGGTTGTATATGCCCAGTTATGGTGAAGTGAAGTATATCGTATATAGATAAGGGTTTTCTTGTTTAGATTATCCCCTTGACATACTAATCTCATGAATCCAGAGATTGAGTTTATATAATTAGTTTTTCCTACATTTACATTATACATATACAGTTAATGAATTACATATGCTTTCATTAAAATGATTTAAATATGATTTCATGCATACATAAATATGTTTTCACGTAATTCCATTTATTTCCTGTACATGTGAATTTGCTTTTGCTCATTCTTATGTACTTGTTTGATTGCATTCTGACAATCCTTGACCTACATGTCCAAATTTCAGAGTTAGGACGATAGTGAAGTCCCTGTTGCTGTTCGGAGTGTGTAGAAGCGTAGCAAGTCCTAGGATGGAACCTGGTATAGGCTTGGAGACCTAGTAGCAGATCCTCGTGATTTATTTCCTTGTCAAGCTCTCGAGGTTCCTTTCCCGCTCGTGAGCATCTACCAGTATCATATCATATAAATCTCCTATAATTCATATTTTTGTATGATCGAGTGATGTAATATTAATCTAATATTGGTCACATGCTGTGATAACACTGTACTTGGACTGTAATGTTAGAATGTATATTACCACTGTGCTCCATACTCTGATTTCTGACTGTGCTGATTTGCTTAGCGTACATATGTGAGTGTATTTCTACCTTGCATATGTACGTTGCAGTAGCGTCTCCGTACCGGTGGGGCGGGGCGTTACAGGTTGGTATCAGAGCTTAGGTTGAGCTCTCCCACTTCAGTATAGCCAGTTGGCAGATTAATTTGATATTAATTTGCAACTAGAGTAAGAATTAGAACTATACATTCCAATTCCAAGTACATGTTATCTGTCCTTCCGAATAATCTTCCTTTGTTTTCTGAAATCTTTCCATCTTTCCACCTCTCAGATTCCACTATCCCGACTTTTTCTATTTCAAGTCGGTGAACCTTTCTGATTTATTCCTAAAATATCTTGCAACACCGGTGTCTAGTTCTGATTAACTATCATTGAATCCTGCTGAGATCATTACTTTCATCCTTTCTATGTACATCTCCCTCCTTAAAGAAATTGCAAGGGCACAATTTTTGCGAGGTGGGAAGAGTGTAATACCATGATTTTAGAATACGTATTCTTTTACGGTTTTTGACATTTTAATCGTACACATGTCATTTCATGTACGTAATGACATATACATATTTTTCTCTGTTTAATCCGAATTGTTTGTACTTTGCATTGGCACCAGATTCTACCCTAGAAATTTCATAATTTTTCTTTTTAAATAATTATTTAATTAAATATTTTTCTCTCCACCATTTTTCCTTTTTCTTGCTTCTTTAAATCCATTTCTTTTTCAATTTTCTTCATTTTAATTTTAAATTATTTTTCTATGGGACATTTGCACATAACTCCTCAACAATTACAAATTTGCATTTCTAATTTTTCCTTCTTTTCCTTTTCCTTTTCTTTTTTTCTCTTTTTTCTGCACTTTTCTAAACTCTTCCAAGCTTACACAAGAAGCCATCTCACTTAGCTTCATCCCTAAGCTTCCCTCTCTTTGTAGAGCACTCTCTCACTCACCCTTATCAACTCCAAACCGAACTCGCCCTTTCCCTCTCCATTTTATCTCCATTTTCTATCTCAAAACCCTCATTTTATCACTCTAAAAATCCTACAAAAATCTTATATCACCATGGCTACTCTATAACACCCTAATATCATCTCTAGACCTCCACACCTCGCCCATTTTCTCTAATTTTTCCTCTCTAAAACCCCCAAAATGATACTTTCTCTCTCCTCTCTCTAATATCTCTCTAGGTTATCTCTCTCCTCCCTCAACTTCTTCTAAGCTGGCTACTATAGACGGCTTCCCCTCATTCTCCCCTACCTCCCATAATTTTCTCCTATTTTTTTCTCTATTTAAAAAGCCCAATAGGATATTTTCTCTCCATACTAACTTTTCTCTCTACATTTTCTCACTCTCTCTTCCTAACTTCAGGCCGCCAACACTGTGAGGGTTCCTCTCCCTCTCCTCCATCACCCCACACCAACTACACTTCCAAAATCCCAACCTTTCTCTTTTTACAACATTTTCTCTCTCTAAAAAATGGTTTTTTACTTTCTCTCTCTAAACAGCACTCTATCACCTTCCCTTCCCCTACCAGATGGCCCCCACACACACACACACACACGTTTACACACGTGCACATGTGCACGTGGTATAAGGTATTCCCCGGTTATTAGGTGAGTACTCTTCCCTTTTTGCATATGCGCACATATGTACTTGTACACATATATTTGTACACATCCATGCATATTTCATGTTCTGAGCATTTTAAAGAATTTCCTGTAATTTTTAGAAATTATATGGGCATTTTTATGAATTTTCTACATTATAGGAAATTTTTGTCTATTTTTAAGGATTTTTTTGTGTATTTAGAATTTGTCTGTGTATTTTTAGAAAATTACTGTGTATTTTTAGAAATTTCCTATATTTTTTAGAATTACTTGTATTTTTAGAAATTTTTTATATTTTTCTATATTTTGGTACTAACATTTTTTGCAGGTACCTACTTGGCATTCTAATCCTATTAGACCTTTTAGTCTCTCTTATGCCCACTTCCCGAAAGGGAGTGCGCTTAGACCTTATGGTCTCTCTTTTGGTGGCCAGCTTCGTTGATTATTATTTATGTGTTTGCTTATGTGTACTAGCATTATTTTATGTAGGTATTCAATTGGCCTTCTTGCCCTATTAGACCTATGGTTTCTCTTATACCCACTTCCCGAAAGGGGGTGTGCTTAGACCGTTCATGACCTCTCGGCTTCGCCTGGTTGGGATACTTAGCGCTCAGCGCTTTATCACTAAACTCGCTGAGGTGGAATTTTGCCAGATTTCAGACTCGAAGCTTAAGTCAAGTCATTCCTGTAGCTCCGCCTAACGCTATAGTGATCAAATACTGTTCGCTATATGTGTCCCAGCACTGCTTTACTCCACTTGTATGTGTATAGCTGTAGTGCTGCTTTTATACTATTTATTAGATACTGATACTGATATTGTCACTGATATTTTACATGGATTACCTGACTTAACATATGTTACTGATTCCTGATACTGACATTATACTTGACATGATAGTGACACCTGACATTGACATCTTACATACTGACTACAGGATATATAATGAATACTGGACGGTACTACAACTCCTGATATATTACATACACTGATTCCAGACTTGGTATTGTAATTCCTGACTGGATATATCATGATGCTGATTTATGGGGACTTTTACTGAATTCTGAAACTACTGTTACTAATTTGATATGTGAAACTAAGTGCCACGTGGAATTACACGGGGGCCACCTCTAGAATCCCACATCGCTACTGATCACTGTACTACTTATTATTAAATTCCTAAAATGGGATATATTGTTACTGAACTCTTGAAGATCCCCGTAAATAGTTATCATGATATACTGAACTGTACACCGGACCAACTATTTAATAAATCACTCAACATACATTGAGGATGGGGGAAACTGATGGACTTCAATAAGTACGTCTTCATTATGGCTCGATGTTGCAACTACTGTAGAGAACTATCTGAGGCCATAGGAGTTCTTGTGGGGTATGTTGGCACCTATACTGATCCTACTGTTACTGATACTGTTAGCACCTAGCGGCGTGGATTGGAGGCCAGATCCAATCGACTGAGACCGTTGTCCCGGGCATGCATGGGCCTATTATGAATCTGATACAGTTGATCCCCATTAGTTTTCAAACTAACTTGTCTAATTTATATGTGGTTGTATGTGTCCTGGAAATATACACCGAGACATATGGATTAGATGAATAATAAGAACTTAACAATCCAACAATAATATTAGGAAAATGTGATATTTGATCTTTCTTTTATTCGGATTCTGTTACGCCCATATCAGATCCGAGTAAGTTCTATCAGGGTTTATACACTGGTATTACTCTAATATGAACTACGAGTGTTGGGCAATACTAGTAAGGAGATAATTAAAATACCATGCGGTACTGATATTCATTATTGTGTAATATCAAATACTTTACTTTACCTGACCCCTAACATAGCTTAATTATCTGATAATAATAATGTCAGGAGCGGTTGTTATCAGTCACTCCCCCGTTCGGACAATGGTATCCGTATATCAGAATTCAGATGTGTTCTGCTGGAAGTACAGACTCTAGTATGAGCTTCTAGTAGTATGAGACACAGGAGGGGGATGCTTATAATAACAATCGATACTTATTATTATTGTTGTTAACTAATTAAGTTATCTTGACAATTACCTGTACAAGAGTTTCAAACATAAATAATACTCCTGAAACTGGAACACTACTGACAGAATACTAGAACCACTGATCACAAATATATTGACATCTTTATTATCAGCAATTCTGGTTGTATACGCCTAATTGATGGTAAAGTGAGGTATATAGTATATAGATGAGGGTTTTCTTGTTTGGATTATCCCCTCAACGTACTAATCTCATGGATCCAAAAATTGAGTTTATACAATTGGTTTATCCTATATTTACATTATATATATAGTTAATGAATTACATATGTGATTAGTCTCTAATTTTGCATAATTTTCATCACATTCTCATATTTATTTCATGTAAAATTTTGCTAATAAAACCTTGCTTGCTTGATCCTAGGTCCATGGTGTGCAAATGAAGAAGAAGATCTAAATCACCATTTAATTAGTAATTAAAAGCCTACCAAGTAGCCATTGACTTTAGGGTGAAGATTTTGTCAGCCCAGGGTATCAAATCACAAATCCAGAAGGTCAAGACCATCTGGTTTGGGAGTCATCGGTTTGATATGTGTTACATAAGTGAAGTAGAAAGCCTAATGGAACCAAGAATAATAAGTAAATATTAATAAAATTAAAAGATATTCAAAGTTGAGTTGAAAAATCCCAAGCACATCACACTTACACATTATGCATATCTATCTAAAGCAAAATAAAAGAATGAGTTAGAAGTATAAGATCCTTTCTAAATTTAAAGAAAAAACCATAGTTTCTTCTTTTATGAAGGCTAAAGTATAAGAGGACTTATGAGGGTTAAACCTAATTCTTACATCATTCGGTCATTTTTACTTAGATGATTGAAAGTTTTTTTTCATGACAAAATTTTTGCTAACAACTAACTTCTTTTCTTTACTTACTGGATTTTGTGGGTGCAATCCGCTGAAAACCCTCAGGAGACAACACTCCTCCTCTAGGGGAAACCTAGAGGTTTAAAGGCTTGTTACACATGCTCAGTGCAATCGCATCACCTGCGAAAGTGGTATAATAATTTTTTTATTTTTGTTTTGCTCCGTACGAGCAAAAAGATAATTGTGGGGGTGTGATTAGTCTCTAATTTTGCATAATTTTCATCACATTCTCATATTTATTTCATGTAAAATTTTGCTAATAAAACCTTACTTGCTTGATCTTAGGTCCATGGTGTGCAAATGAAGAAGAAGACCTAAATCACTATTTAATTGGTGATTAAAAGCCTGCAAAGTAGCCATTGACTTTAGGGTGAAGATTTTGTCAGCCCAGGGTATCAAATCACAAATCCAGACGATTAAGGCATCAGAAGACAATCTGGGCGACGCGCTGCCCGAAGCCAGGCGGCCCTTTGGGCGCGCGCGCCTGGGCTTTGGGTCACGTGCTGCTCACGTGGCCCCCTTTCCCCTGGTGCCTATAAATACCCCCAGGGGTCTTCAGTTTGAGCAAATCCAGAGCTTTAGCAAGTTTTTATAATCTTGTTTTTAGGTTTGTAGTTGTTGTTGTTCTTCTAGTTGTTATTTTAGCCATTAGAGTGAAAGAGAGAGAGAGTGTAAGTGTTGTATTGGAAGGGTGACAAGCTAATACAAGTACTACTTCTCTTCCTTCTTTCCATTTACTTGTCTTTACCATTTGCTTTTACTTCCTTGTTGTAGTGTAACTTCCTTCTTCTTCACTCTTTTTCTTTTACTTTGTTGTAGTGTAACTTCCTTTCTTTAACTTTTCTTTTCTTTTGTTTTCTTGTAGTGTAACTCCCTCTCTCTACTTCTTTTCCTTGTTGTTTCTTTTACTTTTATGGCTAACTAACTTTTCATTAGCATGGCTAACTTGTAGGATCACCTAGAGGGGGGGTGAATAGGTGATGGCTAATCTAATGGTCACTTAATGACAAATAATGCGGAATTAAAACTATTATGACCTAATTAAACTTTTTACACTAAACACCACGTATAACCCAAGAGTGTAGCCGAATTCCCCGTGAAGGGCTCTGGACTAACTCCTCTAGATTCCCTTCGATAAGGGTTGAGGTGCCGCGTTGGCTCTCTTGGTTGAATACAAGTGTTAGCAAACAAACCCAAGCAAGTATAACAATTAAGCACAATATGAATATCAAGCAAGTAAGGATAAGCACAATAAAATCATGCAAGATATAAACAAGAGATAGAGAGAGAGAGTGAGCAATCGCAAACACAAGGGATTTGTTTCGAGGTTCGAGCACACTTGCTCTACATCCCCGCCTTCGACACACGAAGGATTTCCACTATAATCGATCCCACCGGATCACTCGGTGCCGCAACACCTACAACTCTCGGACTCCCTAGTCCGTACACACCGCAAGCCCACCGACTCGCCGAGACCGCACCTCAAACAAAGAGTTCGCACCCGAACTCGAAACACCGAATCCCTACTAGGACCCGAAACAATGCGAACACACACGTCCGCCTCCTCAAAGAACAACAAAAGAACTTTGGTGATCATAACTCTTGATCACCTAAAATCCTCTCACAACAACACTCCTATAAGATGAATAATCAATGGGTTGCTCAAGTGTTTGTGTGAGAAAACAAGGATGAGAATGGTGGAGGAAAAACTCAAGAAAATCTCTTTTAAAACACTCTTGATAAACTCTCCTTTTAATTGGAAGTATTGGCTCTAAATTTTGTGGAGAAAAACCTCTTAAAAAGGTATGAAAAACTGGCACAAAAACTCTCCAAAAATCTTCATCAAAACAGCCCCCAAATGCTCCATTTTATAGAGCTAGAAAAACTAGCCGTTGGGGTCTGTCAGAACTACCGGTCGACCGGTCGGTCGACCGCCAACGGTCAGAAATCCAACCGTTGACCGGGGTTTTCCAGAAAGCAGAAGCTCTCTGGCGGTCGACCGGGTCGGTCGACTGGCCCTCCAGTGCACAAAGGCGTGCACGTCTGTGCACGTCGGTCGACCGAGTCGGTCGGCCGACTTCAAGCTGCGGTCGACCGTCCTGGTCGACCGGCTGAAGCCTGGTCAGGGATTTTGGAAAGAAAACTTGGTCATTTTTGGCTGAAATAAAATCCCATAAAATATAGAAAAATCTACAAAAATAGTTTTACCAATATACTTTGATAAACAAACATGCTTGCACAAAATCAAGGCATGTTACAAATGATTTGGACTATTTTTGTAATTGGCTCAAAATAAAAACTGTATTTTTCAAAACTTGATTTTTCAAAACGTGTTTTTCCAAAACATCTCCGAATATAAAAACAAGATATTTAAACAACTTTGAAAGCATAGGGTGTATGGATATGATCCACTACACAAACATGGTGAAATATCTATGTTTTTGACATTAAGCTCTAAAAACGGTTTTGGTTAAAATATGTAAACTAGAATACCAAAAACCAAACATGTATTTTCTAAAATTGAAAATCTTTTGTAAAAACAAAAACCATCAAGAGTGTGTGTGTATATGATATACTTGAGCAGTCCACCAACTATTCTATCCTTTACATTTTAACTAAAATAAAATCTTCTAAAAAACAAACATAGACTCAAGTCTTCATCTTCTTGAAGTCTTCACTTGAAGCCTTCTCATCTTCTTGACTTGGTCCAAACACGATCCAATGGCTCTTGGATCAAACCGTGCTAACTCCAAAACTTGACTTCAAATCCTTTGTTGAAGCTATGCACCTACTAAGATCTTGATCATAAATCTGTCACTAATTAAACACAAGATCATTAGTACTATAACTACATGAGTTGATCATCATCAAAACTAGAGTGATGGGCCTTCTGGCCAACAATCTCCCCCTTTTTGATGATGACAAAACTCATGAAGTTATATATGCATGGATTAAAGTAAAACTTCAAAGAAGCTCCCCCTTAACTCATGCATCACAAATAAATAAATAAATATGCAATGTATGCTCATAAACATGTATGCAAATGTATGGAGATAAACATGCTAATCAAGCATAAAACAAAATCACAAAATCTTTTTCTCCTATTTGCAATACAAAACATATATGCATAAACGCAAATACTACTCCCCCTTAAGCAAGGAAAACATGCATATATCTCAAATACTTCTCCCCTTTTTGTCAATCATCAACAAAGGGGTTAAAGTAAAACAAAATCATCAAATTTTCTCCCCCTTTTTGTTCGAAACAAAGAATCAATAAAGGGGTAATCATAAACAAATCAATAAAAGTTTATATGCGATATACATTCATGAAGAGGAAGACGCTAAGTTAGCTTCCCTACACATATGCATTACATGAAGAAGGGATGACAAGCCCCAATCACATAACACATATTATGTAACGCATAAGAGGAGATGTGAAGCTCCCCCTACACACGTGTACCACATAAAGAAGAGTTGTCAAGCTCCTCAATATACAATACACTCAACATGAATCTATATGTAGAAGAGATGTTAAGCTCTCCTTGCATATAGGCAATACAAATCAAAATTTTTGATATTTTTCTTATAAAACAAAATTTTGAATTTTCTCAATAAAACAAATCTTGAGAATTTTTAAACTTTTTATTTTCTTATCATAAACAACTTTGTACTTTAAACATGTAAAACAATTTTAACTCAAGCACAAATAACTCATATATATGTACCAATTGAAATTGATACATACATATATAGGAAAACAAAATATGAGTATATACAAAAATAGAGTAAAATTGATATCAATTGAAATGATTCAATTAAACCAATTGAAATAATAATAGGATCATGTGTATAACTCATAAAACATTGAAGAATAAATAACTAGTTAAATTAATTTTTGAAGAACTAGTTAAAGATCCTTCAAAAACATGAAACCAAATCATATGTTTTTCATGAATCATACCAAATACACAAGAGTTGACACTCAAAAACGATAAGGCTCATAAAAGTGTTCATGAATCAAAGTCATGACAAAACAAATGAAGTATGAGTGTTCAATAATCATGTAAATAGCATTTTCATGAAAATATTCATTTAGGCTCAAAGGCAAAATGTAAATTCATTTTTTTTTTATTAAAACAAAACAAACTTCTAGGTATATGTATGATTTATCTAAATCTAACAATATACATACATATCCAAAACATAAAAGAGTCTATTAAAGGTATTTGCATGAAGGCAAGAAACTCACGGGTATACATGTATATTTATTAGATTTGAATTTAAAAATACATATACATGAAGTAAAACACGAAAATAGGCAAAATAAGTGTAAATGAAAGAATCATCAAAACTAGCCTATACATGTGCATATAGTGGGTACAAATGAGCATGAAGTGCAAACATATATGAATCAATTTGTTCTCACTATTTGTACATGTATAAATCCAAGTTTTAATAAAAACCACATTTAAACTAGTATTTACCACATGAAGCACAAAACAAGTAAAACATGAACATGCTATATGATATTACAAATGAATATGCATGTAAATAAAATAAGAGTTTAGAAATAGTTACCAACTAAGGAACTATATTCCAAAACTCCAAACATGGTGGTCGTCCCACCAAAACTCCTTGATAGCGGTGCATCAAATATGTGTCCATCGAGTCCATGTGCAACCACCACCACGACGCCCCAGCAGCAATGATAGCATCTCCAGCCCGGATCCCCCTTCTAGTTGCTGCCGTGGCACAGCAGGACAGTAGCAGCTCTCCCCTCCCCCTTGCTGGCTTGGCCGTGCTCTCCTCACCTAGCCCGAGGCCATAACAACGCAGATCCCTTGGCCAGACCTCCTTCTCCATGTGTTGGTCAGAGTCCCACGGCAACAGCAAGCCTGGCCAACATCTGGCGCTCACCAGCAGGCCGAGACCATGCCGATCCTTCCTTCTCCAGGCCGTCCAGCACCATGGCACCAGCGCCCCTCTTCCAGCGATCTTCTACGAGCCGTCGACCCCTCCAACTAGTCAGCAGAGCCCCCTCGGCCTAGCGCGCGGCAACACCACTCCAATCCAGTGCATAATCCTCCCTTGCCGCACTCCACCACCTCGCCGGAGCGCACCGGCCCACAGCCGTGCACCCGGATCCCTAGTCACGCACGCAAAGCAGTCCCACCTTAGCCATGAGTCCCTCCATCTCTTTGTATTTAGATATAGGTGTGTTATGCATGAAAGTGTCTTTTAATGATGTGTGTGTTTCTTTGTGTGCCGAAAATACCTTACTCCGAGCCATTTTTCGGCTCTCCGTAGGTCGCTGTGGATCACCGTAAGCGAGTGCGAACACACCCATGCCCTTCATGGTGAACTCCTCTATACAACGACACCCTCCGCGGCCCCAGACGCCTCCATCGGAGCCTCCATCGGTGCACCGCAAGTTGCCCCGAGGTTAGTGTTATTTTCATGTATAAGGGCAATCTTGTAATAATTGGGAAGTTGATATAAATGTGTGTGTGTGTGTGTGTGCGCGTGAGTGTCTTTGGTGTTTGGATGCATGCATGTGTATGCATGATGTATATGAATGCATGGATGTGAATTAATTAATGTATAGGTATTTATAGTTAATAGTAGGTATTTATTAATTTGGATATGTATGCATTAAATTAATGTGTATAGGTATATGTGTAACTATGCATTAGTATTATGTAAGTATATAATATGTAGGCATGTTTATATATATGTATGTATGTGTATACTTGTATATGTATGTGTACGTGGGTGTACACGTATGTGTCCGTATGCACGTGTGAGTATTTAGCATGTATTTATATTTATTTGTATGTGTTGGTTGCATGCTACAGTGTTTGGGACCCGTTTGGTGAGATCTTGACCGTTGAAGAAGACCCGGACCCAATTCAGATTCGTGCTCGTTGTGGACCCGATACAATGGTGATTCGAAGACCGGCGCATGGGATGATCTGTAGATCAGTGTCTGTTCGTGCAGTGAAGATCGGACGGCGATTCAGTTCCGAAACTGCGTCATTTCATGTGAGTGTTCGTTCTTGTGTATTTACCGTTATTGGTATTCTTTACATGTTGCTCTTATCATTTCATGTGACTTCCTATTATATTTTATCAGTTTGATTACTTGTACTACTTTATGGGACATCTATGAATATTCACTTTAATTACCTAGTTGATAGGAACTTGTATCAGTGACATTTTATGTGTTACTAGTTTATCATTGTTGGCTTAGACCTATTTTTGATATACCTTTAGACTGTGACTTGACTCGATCTATTGATTGGATAGATTAAGTATATAGTTGAGCATTAGATATATATGGATCTTGTATTTGGACATTGAGATATTAGAGTTATATCATTTCATGAATAGATGATTACTGTTTCGGACTGGACTAATTGTAAAGGAACTTGGACTGTACACTAGGTTGATCTTATGTTGGATTAGTTCGTGATTGTGGTTTACGATCTTAATTTATCTGAACAATTATCAGACTTAATATTCCTTACTTGGTGATAATTCAGTTAAGAATTTATTTCGGTATTTGAGGACAGATGATATATTTCTTGTAGAGTACTTTCCAGACTTGTTATTCTTTCGTTGGTAATAACTTAGGTGATGATTCATTCGGATATTGATGATGGACTTGTTATGATGTTACTTTACTAAGAAATTGGATTTCTTGATGCTTGGATCAGTATATGGACTTAGTTGGAGTTTGGGGTCGAACTGGAATTTATGTTATTTACATTGGATATTGATCAGTATTTAGATGTGACCGATTTTTGTCGGATTGTGACCAGATGTGCGGGTAGCTTACCTTTGACTTCGATATGTGATATCATATTGGTTTTGGATTATTAGAAGTAAGGGTTCCTGGATGTATCAACTGATTATATCAATTGAGTATGGATGAGTTGTTGGTATTGACTTATAAGTGAACTATTCTAGATTGCAGATCTTTGAGAATGTTTCCTCTTAGATATGATTTCGGTATATGTGTTGACTTATTGATCTCGAGGACATACTATGTGCTTCATGTTTAGTTATTGATTACTTCAGTTAAAAGAGATTGAGCTATTATGATAGTGATCTACTCGATGTCAGTGATTTTATACTTCAGAGTTATCAGATGGCAGTTTTCACTTTATCAGTTGGTGAGATTATTTTGTTGGTGATCATATGACATGGTCAGAGTTTATAGTAGTTGTCAGGTACTGTGTCAGTTACCAGTTGTTTGTGACACTATTGTGTTTGTAGTTATATCTCCAGTATTATATTTCAGATGTCAGATATTAGTTGTCAGCTACTCAGTTGTCAGATATCTCAGTTGTCAGATATCACAGTTGTCAGTTGTCAGTTGTCAGATTATCAGCTAGTATTGACATCAGCAGTTGTTGGAGATATCAGTTACTATTACATATTAAATCACATTGATTGTTTGTTAATAAAAGACACCATAACCCGGGGAAACAGGGGTAATTGCCTGATGATGCATGTCGTGTATTTTGAAAGGACTTATTATGGTACCGAGTTGTGGATTCTAACCATGGGGAACCAAGGTAGTACTGGCTACCTATTCAGTTGTCAGTTGTCAGGGCTATGCCCGGATTACGGCGCCACACTAGTTGTCTTTTTGTGTGGGGCTGTGGTCTTCAGTTGTCAGAGCCTTGCGGCTTGTCCTGGTTTAGCGCCAGGGGTGTTAGACCGTGGTACCAGGCATGCACGGTACTCTTCCAAAACACATGCACTACATTGGTAGGCAGTTACAATAACGATAACTTTGTTAGATATGTGGGAAAATGGCTGTGGTATGGGACACAGCTAAGTACTACATTAGTTAGGTTAATAACAACCAACCAGACTAGTGACATATATTATGTTACACATTCAGACATCAGTTATTTGTTTACAAATGTGATAGTTGTCTTATATCTTTATTCATGTCGTTATTAGTTATACTTCAGTTCAGATGTTTATCATATTATTTATTTATCTTATATCTGCAGTTATTCTTGTTATTATTTTGTGCACATTGTTTATATGCACGAGCTCTTCCCTTTACACACACACACTCACCAGGTCGCTTTCTGACAACCCTGGATTTGCACGTCCAGATATTGGACGCTTGTTTCTATTGTGCAGGTGTTCGGAGTTCGT
This sequence comes from Agave tequilana, assembly GCA_038442645.1. NCBI lineage: Eukaryota > Viridiplantae > Streptophyta > Magnoliopsida > Asparagales > Asparagaceae > Agave > Agave tequilana. Next base: position 66,654 of record JAVJIF010009980.1, on the reverse strand, counting down.
ACGCTTCGCGAATAGCTGGAGCTTCTCCCTATTCTATTCTGGTACTCTTATCTTTCTAGCCTTCGTATTATTTCCTGATTCTCATTATATCAGTTCAGTTGTTATTCCAGTCTTCATTTATATGATATCATGCGTGGTTGCTTATAAGTGGTATTACAGTATTCATGATTTATTACAGTTAGATTTATAGCTTGTTTCAGGTTACTTAAGGCTTAACGCGTATACGTGAGGGATTTTCCTTGCGTATATGCGTCGCCGACTCGTGTCGCGTCTCCGCTCCAGCGTATTTTGGGAAGCGGGGCGTGACAATACTTGTAAATTTTTAGTGTACATGGAGAAATTAGGTAGAGAATGATTCTTAGGCTAGTTTTCATTCTGAAATCACCTAGAGGGGGGTGAATAGGTGATAATGCTAATCTAGTGAACTAAATGCGGAATTTAAAAACTAATTGCAGCAACACACAAGCAAGTATATGATATAGCAATATGATCAATGCACAAAGTAAATAGAGAGAGAGAGTAAGAGTCAATGGATCAAGCGCAAACAACAAGATTTGTTTCGAGGTTCGAGCACCCAGCTCTACGTCCCCGCCTTCACCCAGAAGGATTTTGAATCCACTAGCTTGTCTATAAAGGACTCCCACACAGGGAACCTCTACCGAGGATTTGGGGCAATACAATAACTAGGAGTACCCAACTTCTCTCTTTACAATCACAACTTCTCACTAGAGGCTAAGCACCAAGCCAACAAAACTATCACCTCACAACTTGAGGGATAAGCACATAGCTAAACAAGGATCACCTCACAACTTGAGGGATACAACCCACTTGCACAACCTCCTCAACACTATGAGGGAAAGGCATAAAGCCAAGCAAAAATAGGGTTTACAACTTGCTGATTAAAAGATCACAAACCAATCACTTTTTCCCACAAACACAAAGACCCTATAGATAGGATAGAATGAAGCTCAAGTGTGAAAAACGAAGTGTTTAAAACAAAGAAAAATCACTTGGGAAATCTCCACAAAGATATAGAATGATTAGACCAAAATAAATTCCCAAAAGACTATTTTTCTTTGAAATAATGTAACACTTTAAAACAAAGATTGATCTTTTTGGCACAAAGAAACTCTTTTCAAACTTATATAAACACTAGAGAAAGCTCAGAAATTTTAGCCCAAAAATTCTTAATGAAAACTGGCCATTAATGGGGTATTTATAGCCCCTAGAAAAATATAGCCGTTGGCAGCTAAAACTGCCAGAAATGGCCTACCGGTCGACCGGACGGTCGACCGGCCAACGGTCGATTTTTGACCATTGGCAGCTACCGGTCGACCGCCCGGTCGACCGGCCCCAGAAACAGAGAGTAACACTCTCTGTCGGTCGACCGCTCGGTCGACCGGGAGCAACCCGAGAGTGGGTTGCTCTCAGTCGGTCGACCGGCCGACTGGCACGGCTACGTGCACAATCTTGTGCACAGCCGGTCGACCGCTAAAACTGGCCATTAATGGGTATTTATAGCCCCTAGAAAAATATAGCCGTTGGCAGCTAAAACTGCCAGAAATGGCCTACCGGTCGACCGGACGGTCGACCGGCCAACGGTCGATTTTTGACCGTTGGCAGCTACCGGTCGACCGCCGGTCGACCGGCCCCAGAAACAGAGAGTAACACTCTCTGTCCGGTCGATCGCTCGGTCGACCGGGAGCAACCCGAGAGTGGGTTGCTCTCAGTCGGTCGACCGGCCGACTGACACGGCTACGTGCACAATCTTGTGCACGGCCGGTCGACCTCTACGGTCGACCGGCTCCAGGCTCGGTCGACCGTTACGGTCGACCGCCAGAGCTTGGCAGCAAAAAATCTGGGACTGAAAAACTGAATTTTTAAAGTCTTAAAAATTCCCATAAAATCTCTAAAAATCCACAAAAATAGTTTTATCATTTTACATTGAAATATAAATTTGTGTGAAAATTTCAACAGAAATTTCAAACTTTTTAAACCATTTTTGTGACTTATAAATTTTGCCGAAAACCAAAAACTGTATTTTTCCAAACTTGAATTTTCCAAATGAAAATTCGATTATTCCAAAACTCATCCAAATACAAAAACATGATATTTAAACACTTTGAAGCATGTTGCATATGGATATAATCCAATATACAAGAAACATATATATATTCATGTTTTTGACTTTAATTCTAAAATATGTCTTGTTAAAAACATAAAACCTAGATACATGAATAGGTATGTCAAGCTTAAGTTTATTTAAGACATGAAGCATACATGTATATAGAATGAATCTAATATACATAAAACCATTTAAACTTGTTTTGATCTAACTATTCATGAAACCAAGATCGGTTAAACCAAAACGGAAAAATCGAAAACCAATATCCAAAACATAAAACGTGTGTGTATAGTGAACTTGAGCATATCACACTATTCTAATCTTTACACATGGATCTAAAACATAAACTAAACTAGGTACCGAGGTCTTTTAGACGAACTCCGTCTTCAAACCGACTCGATCCAAACCGTGATCCACCGAGCTTGACTCCAATGAGTGCTATATATGATCTTGATGCTCGGGCTCTGGAATGACCACGTGAAAGCTTCCAAACTATCTTGTTGAAGCTAATTACCAACTAATATCTTGATTAATGATCTGAAACTAAAATCACAAGATTATTAGTACACATAACTAATGAGTTAATCATCATCAAAACTAGAGTGGAAGGCCTCTGGGCCAACAATCTCCCCCTTTTTGATGATGACAAAACTCATGAAGTTATATATGCATGGATTAAAGTTAAGCTTCAAAGAAGCTCCCCCTTAACTCATGCATCACTATAAACATATAAATATGCAATGAAAATTAAACATGAAAATGCATAGATATGCATAAAACAATAAACAAAACCATGATCTTGATACCAATTAAATGGTAAAACTCTATTAAAGCTCTTGATACCAAAATAAAAACATGTTCTTTACATAAAGCTCTTCAACAAATAAACGAAATAATGCTCTTGATACCAATTAAACAACAAACTAATAAATAAAACAAAGCAAACTATAAAAACAAACTATGTTTCTAGATAGACCAAAACATGCATATAAAAACATGCATATAAACTCAAATAATTCTCTCCCTTTTTGTCAATCATCAACAAGGGATAGAATAAAACAAAAATATGTTCTCCCCCTTTTTTTTAAAAAAAATGTCAATAAGGGGTGCAATCAAATATGATACCAATTAAAATATGTCAATGTAGAACATTTTGATACCAATTGAAAGGAAACATAAAAACATTTAAGAATTGAAACCAATTGAAAGTAAATAAAGGCATTGATACCAATTGTGTGAAAACAAATAAAATCTTGACACCAATTGAAAATATTCAAATAAACATCTTGATACCAATTGTAAGAATTTATCATTTTGAACATATGATATCAAAATAAGATAAATATTCATTTTTTAATCATTTTCCATCATAAAGTAAGGGAATGGAATACAAAACAAATGGTAAACAAAATATCAATTGAAATATGAAATACGAGTTTTCTCTCCCTTTATGAAATATCAACTAAAACGAAGCAAAAGCTTGCATTAAGATATCAATTGAAAAACTAATCAATTGAAACATGATAATCATAAAAACTCAAGTTTTAGCATAAATAAAATTTGTGCTCCAAGATATAGGGATATAATAAGCACGAACAAAACATATATATGTATGAAAAGTTAGATACCAATCAAAATTGATACTATTTGAAATGTAAGCATACATACATAAAAAATATATGAGTATACAAGAAATGTCAATATAGATACCAATTGAAAAAAAATTCAATGATACCAATTGAAACAATAATAATATCAAATGTATATCTCATATTACCTAACCTCCCAATCATGTTCAAGTTTAAAATGATTTTCACTATAAAGCATACATGAGCATGATCGCCCATCCAACCGCCCGTTGAAGGTAGGGGTTTTCAAAATGGATTTGAAAAATATAAAATATTTGAAAAACTCTACTAAAACAAAGAATATCGAAACTAGTTAAATGGAAAAACTTGTAAACTAGTACGAAATCCTTCAAGTAAGGAATAAAACAAAATGTTTTTCATGAAAAAAACATGTAAATCACATGATCACTAAACACTCAAAGTCCATAAAGCATATATCATACTCATGAAAATAAAATCATGAGAAAACTAACAAAGTGAGTGAACAAGTGTTATGTGACACATATCAACATGAAAATATTCAAATAAGCTCATGTGGAATTCCTTTAAACATAAAAACATGAAACACGATTTCTTCAAGGCATATGTATGTCAAGTATAAACTAAAGTATGCATACATATCCAAAACATAACGAGTCCACAAATGAATATGCATTAAGACACGTGGCTCAAAGGATGTATATGTATAATCAATAGTTTAGACAAGATGGACATATACATGAAGTTAAAACACATAATTATAAAAACATATCCAAAATGGGAATATAAGTTAAAATACATGAATCATCAAAACTAGACTATACTAGCACATCTAATAGGTACAAATAAGCATTCAAGCACAAAAATATATAAAGATTTATTTGTGGCCAACTATATGTACAAGTGTAAATCCTAGTCTTAATGAAAACTAACATCTAAACGTATATCCAAAACATGAGACATAAAACTAGACGTAAATCAACATGATAATCATAAAAATGATCATTATGTAAATCCACATGCTATTAGACCTATGATATACATAATAGTTAAATAATGGTGATAACACAACATATGGGTCCATATAAACATTGGTGATCTCCAAACCTATACATGCATGTCAATGATCTAAGAATCATTGCATTTAACATACTAATCAAGACATGAAGCATCAAAAATAAAATCATAAACATACATATGGTCATTATGTATATGCATGTGCATTAGATCTAAAGCATACATATTAGTTAAAAATAAGGTGAGAACACATAGATATAAATCCATATAAGTAAGAAGTATCTCAAGTAACTAAACACGTATATTACTAATCTAATAAACATGGTATAAGCATAATGAACAATAAACCATGGCATGCTATAAATTGATGAACATGAAAAATATGCAAATATAAACGGGAGTTAGAGATTGATACCAAAACCGATGAGGGCACCTCTCTAGTTCTCCAAACCAATGGTGGTCCTCGCCACCAAACTCCCCTTGAAAGTGATGCATCCAAATTGTATTCTTTAAGCACGGAACATATCCACTTCAAGGCACCAATACTCTCACGTTATGCGAGAGCCCACACCTACATCAAAAATCATGGGGGTGGTCTTTGGTACCCATATTCTTTTGGGTCCATAGGGGTTAGTACCTTTCCTTACCTAAACAAAATTATTTGCTAAATTTTCATCATGTATACGATCATAGCAAAATCTAGCAAGGTGGCCCTTACGACCACAATGTATACAAGTGTACACATGAGCATATATAGTGTTAAGATTGTGTCCGTGAGGAGCATGTGTATGCCGTGTATGGCGTGCATGCAATAATGGAACTTGTTTCTTTCGAACCAAGGATTCCAAGAGTGTATGGTTCATGGCACAATGGCTCAAAGTGGAGCCCAAACAATCAACACTTTTCTTCAAAACATTTATATCATTTTCAATACTTGAAGATAAAGTGGAGCATGCAATAGGTGTGCTAGAAGAAGAAGCTACACTAGCATGGCAAACATGAGTATCTATATCATTTTACAAAGATTTATTTTTATTTAACACTAAATCTAATTCTTTTGAAATAAACTCAATTTCATTTTTCAAAGAATGATTGTCCTTTAGAATAAAATCTAATTTTGAAGATAAAACCTCATTGTTCTTCAAAATATCATCACAATCATTTTGCTTTTCAAAAATTATTTTCCTTTAGGGCAAGTTCTAGTTGAGATTTAAGTGAGTCACGTTCACTAACAATCTCTTCCTTCTCTTGCAAAGTCAATTCAAAACTTGAACACAAATCCTTCATTTCTTCTTTTAAAACAAGACTATCCTTTTTCAAAAGTTTATATTTTTCAAGCAATTTTTCACATCTTGTAGCAAGTTCATAATTTAAGGCTTGAGCCTCTAAACAATCATTGCAATATGAACTAGAACTAGCATCTAGTTGAGTGTCCGATTGTACCTCAAGGGAGTCTTTCCCTTGGACCATGAGACAACGCTCGTCGGACTTGTCTTTCCTAGATCTCCTCATCCTATTGATAATCTTTAGAAGCTCGGGAGAAGTCATAATGCTCCAAACTGCAAAAGCCGAATCATAGTGAGCAAACACATGTAATAAATCTATATCAAGAGACGCTCTAAGTGTCTTAAGTGCAAGTGCATTGGCCTTTTTATGCTTGCTATCATTAGGGTAGGATTCCTTGGTAATGATTTGGTAAACTCTAGAGCCTAGGGCTTTCAAATGACTACTCATCTTGGCCTTTCAAATATCAAGTCTAGAAATATCAAACATAGGAGGGCTATCCATGAGTGCAAACTAAATGTGTGCAAATAAAAATGCAAATGAAGATTAGCAAATCAAGATCTCACTCCTAGGTGGTTAAACCTAAATATAAGGAGCGTTGGCTCTGATACCAATTGAAATGACCTAGAGGGGGGGTGAATAGGTGATAATGCAAATCTAGTGAACTAAATGCAAAATTTAAAAACTAATTGCAGCAACACACAAGAAAGTATATGATATAGCGATATGATCAATGCACAAAGTAAATAGAGAGAGTGAGTAAGAGTCAATGGATCAAGTGCAAACAACAAGATTTGTTTTGAGGTTCGAGCACCCAGCTCTACGTCCCCGCCTTCACCCAGAAGGATTTCGAATCCACTAGCTTGTCCACAAAGGACTCCCACACAGGGAACCTCCATCGAGGATTTAGGGCAATACAATAACTAGGAGTACCCAACTCCTCTCTTTACAACCACAACCTCTCACTAGAGGCTAAGCACCAAGCCAACAAAACTATCACCTCACAACTTGAGGGATAAGCACAAAGCTAAACAAGGATCACCTCACAACTTGAGGGATACAACCCACTTGCACAACCTCCTCAACACTATGAGGGAAAGACACAAAGCCAAGCAAAAATAGGGTTTACAACTTGGTGATCAAAAGATCACAAACCAATCTCTTTTTCCCACAAACACAAAGACTCTATAGATAGGATAGAATGAAGCTCAAGTGTGGAAAACAAAGTGTTTAAAACAAAGAAAAATCACTTGGGAAATCTCCACAAAGATATAGAATGATTAGACCAAAACAAATTCCCAAAAGACTATTTTTCTTTGAAATAATGAAACACTTTAAAACAAAGATTGATCTTTTTGGCACAAAGAAACTCTTTTCTAACTTATATAAACACTAGAGAAAGCTCAAAAATTTTAGCTCAAAAATTCTTAATGAAAACTGGCCATTAATGGGGTATTTATAGCCCCTAGAAAAATATAGCCGTTGGCAGCTAAAACTGCCAGAAATGGCCTACCGGTCGACCGGACGGTCGACCAGCCAATGGTCAATTTTTGACCGTTGGCAGCTACCGGTCGACCGGCCCCAGAAACAGAGAGTAACACTCTCTGTCCGGTCGACTGCTCGGTCAACCGGGAGCAACTCGAGAGTGGGTTGCTCTCAGTCGATCGACCGGCCGGTCGACCGGCCGACTGACACGGCTACGTGCACAATCTTGTACACAGCCGGTCGACATCTACGGTCGACCGGCTTCTGGCCCGGTCGACCGTTACGGTCGACCGCCAGAGCCTGGCAACCAAAAATCTGGGACTGAAAAACTGGATTTTTAAAGTCTTAAAAAATCCCATAAAATCTCTAAAAATCTACAAAAATAGTTTTATCATTTTACATTGAAATATAAATTTGTGTGAAAAATTTCAACACAAATTTCAAACTTTTTAAACCATTTTTGTGACTTATAAATTTTGCCGAAAACCAAAAACCGTATTTTTCCAAACTTGACATTTTCCAAATGAAAATTCGATTTTTCTAAAACTCATCCAAATACAAAAACATGATATTTAAACACTTTGAAGCATGTTGCATATGGATATAATCCAATATACAAGAAACATATATATATATTCATGTTTTTGACTTTAATTCCAAAATATGTCTTGTTAAAAACACAAAACCTAGATACATGAATAAGTATGTCAAACTTAAGTTTATTTAAGACATGAAGCATACATGTATATAGAATGAATCTAATATACATAAAACCATTTAAACTTGTTTTGATCTAACTATTCATGAAACCAAGATCGGTTAAACCAAACGGAAAAACCGAAAACCAATATCCAAAACATAAAACATGTGTGTATAGTGAACTTGAGCATATCACACTATTCTAATCTTTACACATGGATCTAAAACATAAACTAAATTAGGTACCGAGGTCTTCTTGACGAACTCCGTCTTCAAGCCGACTCGATCCAAACCGTGATCCACCGAGCTTGACTCCAATGAGTGATGTATATAATCTTGATGCTCGGGCTCTGGAATGACCACGTGAAAGCTTCCAAACCATCTTGTTGAAGCTAATTACCAACTAATATCTTGATTAATGATCTGAAACTAAAATCACAAGATTATTAGTGCACATAACTACATGAGTTAATCATCATCAAAACTAGAGTGGAAGGCCTCTAGGCCAACACATTCTAGGTTAGTGTAGATTTTTATATTTCTTATCATATAACTATTATTTCTTTGCAAGCATAGTTAGACTGAGATTCATGTAAGTAAGAGGAGAGATTTATGTTGAGAGTGACACCGATATAACCTTCTCCTTTCTTCTATCATTTCTACAAGAAATAATAAGGTATCTTGTTTATATTTTTCTTTGTTTTTATATTCTTCTCAGCTTTTCTACTTTACATTTGTTTGTTTTTGATGAGATCCAAGCGATCTAGTAGCATCGGTATAGCCTTGTTGTGTGTTTGCCATCGATATTTCATGATGATGATCTCCTCCTCAAGATTTTGTATTATTTCATTCTTGTTCATCTTGATGATGTAATGTGAATGGGGACTGAGCTCGATCTTATGGATTATACGTTGATCGCCTCCAAAGCAAGATAAACGTGCCAACGATCCAAGGTAAGTCATCAACCAGAAGCGGTAGGTAAGTTCTTTTAGTTTTTCTTTCTTTCTTTTAATCCTTTAGTTTAGATCACTACCATCTCCCAACTCTTTTATTCACTCTTTTTAATTTCTTTGTATAAAATCATTTCCTATTTTCTCAATTTACCACTTTCTTCTTAACTTAAGTATAACTCTTTTTCATTTTCTTTTCAAGAACTAAAAGAAGAACTTTAACCATTTCAAGTGAACTAAAGAGTACTTGCAAAAAGCTTCCATCGCTAGTCCCTCCTTGTGGATCATGACCCGCATAGCCACTTACTAAAGCGGTAGTATTGAGTACCTTGCACACTCTATTTTTTAAATCCAAACTATCTTTTTCTTGTGCAGGTTACAAATCGATCAGAAATCAAGACAAATAACAAGGCAAGAAAAGTTTCATTTTTATTGATATTCAAAAATGTGAAAGTGATAAAAATACTCTCTTATCCAATAAGATTGAGTGTTACAACAAAAGAGTACAAAAAGTCTCTCTTACTCAGTGAAAGGTTACACTCACTCCTTGAAACATTGAAGATATACAAAGCTCGTTTTCTTGACTGTGGCCGGGAATAGTAGATCAATTTCCTCTCCTCTTGAGAACAATGGTGTTTTTCGAGGTCAAAATACAACGGAGCATTTTGATTCCACCCGATCAACTGGTGTAAAGATCTTCACAAGCCCATAATCCTTCACTTAATGGGAAGCTCCGCCACTAGAAAGTCATCCAATGAGCATGAGATTTTCGTCGCTGTTACTTCTTTGAATAAGATGGGTGAAGGGAGGCTCTAAGATCTTACTGGTGGCGTCCTCTTTCTCGTGAACTTCAAATGCGCCATATTTATGTAATCGGAATGATCTGAGACCATACTGGTGCATCATGCATATCTTGATGTGTATTGAGAATCACGCGGATTTCCCTCTCCCTTGGACAAAAGTTTTGACTTCTTAAGTGGTCGCCAATTGAACGAACTGGTCATTTCATGTCTACCTCAATAGACGAGGCAAAGACACTAGAACTAGCACCAACGATATGGCCAAGACCTGTAAGAAGAGAAAAACCCGAGGGTTAAATTTCTGCAAAGACAGAAAATGTAGATCCAAAAGATACAGACGCGGGTCTTCAGTCATGAACTTTAGATGCAAGTCTCATACGCGAACCTTGCATTTAAAGTTTCAAGACGCAGAATTTACCACACTCTGTAAAGATAGGGAAATAAGGATCCGAAGGCATAGTCTAACATTGGACTCGCGTCTGATGATTGAAACACGAGGCATATATTAGGGAAGCAGACATGAGTCAATTTTTTTTTGAAGTCATGGACTCCAGACGTAGTCTTATATGCGAGACCCACGTTTGAGGCTCCAAGACGCAGAGTTCACCATGCTCTCGTCTGAAGATCTCGAACCGCGTTGGAGGCTCCAAGACGAAGATTTCACTACGTTCTCGTCTGAAGATCTCAAAAGATGCGAAACTCGGGACTCAGGAATTTATAAGTTCGTGTTTCATCAATTAATACGAAGATCGCGTATGCAAAATATGAACGCATGGATCTCAAGTTGACTATCTAAAATTTAAGAAAGAAATTTTTAGAAGTTTCAGGAAGAGACCAAGAGACAGAGCATGGACGCAAGAGTCTCAAATCGACTGTCTAAACTTCAAGAAGAAAGTTTCAGAAGTTTCAAGGAGAGATCAAGAGACAGAATCTCTTCATGATCGGCGATGACAGAGTTTCAAGGAAACAAAGTTTTATTATGGCAGAGACCATTTCCTACCTGAAGAAGAGTTTTTTGGAGGAAGGACATCATCCATCAAGATATAGCCATGAAAGTACCAAAGGAGATACTTTTTGATTTTGAAATCACTTAACAGTGATAATCTTTGAAGAAGATTGCAAGAAAGCATTAAAACTTTAGGTTATTTTAAGAACTTTGAAAGTTCTTTAGAATGCATGTCCAGAAAAGAAGACAGTCTAAGAACTTTAATAGTTCTTCTGAGCACATGCCCATGAAGAAAAAACAATCAAGATGAATGACTGTTAAAAGGCTCATGACCTATTTATAGGCTCACTAATGCCATTAATTAACAACATAAAAATCAAAGCCATTCTTAAAGGCTTTAATTTGTGATGCGAATCTCAAATCTAGTCTGAGTATGACATGTGGATTTTTGTCCGGAAAAATCCCAATGACGCTTGGATTTTCGATACCAGATACACGTCCCCAACCGTCAACACTGGTTCTTACTCGAAAGATCCAGCGAGATCTTCGAGCATGAAGAGCCGCATCATCAGAACCGCGTTTCTATAACTGCAAGTGACGCTTCAAGAGCTATGTTTTAAAGTCCGTGTTCCTTCACAAACTGAACGCCACGTCACCTCCAACAAGTGAAGGATTGTGTTTCCTCAACAAATTGAAGAACGCGTCCCTTCGATGGCCAAGGGCTGCGTCCCTTCATCAACTCAAAGCCGCACCTGCCTAACAGTTCAGGGCCGCGTCTCCCTAACAACTCAGGGCCGTGTCTGCCTAAAAGTTCAAGGCCGCGACTTCCCTATTAATTCAGGGACGCCTCTCCCCAACAATTCAAAGCCACGTATCCCAGTAATTCAGGGCCGCGTCTCACTTAAAACTTAGTGCTACTTGAGTTTCTCTCCTACAGCTCAGAGCTGCATCTTCAGTAATTGCATCACCGAAGAAGAAGTCAGGTTTCTTCAGTGTGTATGGGAGTCAGCCTAGAATCGGCCATCCGTCATGGTCTCCCGGAACGTTAGCATGCTAGGACTGCTAAGTTTATCCCGATGCTCCTTTGACTTTAGGGCAAATATTAGAGCAGTCTTCTGGAGCACGAACATGAGGTTAAGATCAGCCCCACCTATATGTCCGAAATGATACTTTTTGGACAGAGGATTGGAGGAGTCTCGTACTATAAAAAGGACAACACAACAGTCAGCAACCTAAAAATTATCAAGTGTTGGAGCTCAGACGTAAGGTTTACCTTATAACCATGCCTAATGACTGAGACATAGAGCTCAGTAAGACCCGCGTCTAATCTCAGAGACGCGAGGTTCACATGAAGTCCGCGTCTGAAATTCCACAACTTAGAAATTTCTCTGAGTGTTAGAATCAGACGCGAGACTCAGTGAGACCCGCGGCTAACCTCAGAGACGAGAGATTCACATGAAGCTTCGTACGAAATTTCACAAATTAGAAATTTCTTCTCAACACTTAGAAAATTTTTCTAAGTGTTGAAATCAAACACAAGGTTCAGTGAAATTGCATTCGATAGATAGACGCAAACCTGAGTCAACGAAGCGAAGACGTGGAGGTCATCAGACTCACGTCTTGCTTATCAGGACAAGAGTTGCGTTTGTAAATCAAACGCGGGCCTGAGCCTTGCATTGGCGATTCAACTCCAGAAGAAACTTAAGAGTTAAGATAACTCTTCGAGTTCTTTAATGGCGGAAGCTAATTCGGTCGTGTTACCTAAAATGGGAGCCTCCTGCATAGAGGAACCTCCCACTTGAACCTCTGGAGCAACAACACTCAAGGAAAAAGCCACGGGCTTGGTCTTTGGGACCATTTTTGACGATGAATTCTTTAGAGAAGATTGGAAAAAAAAAGAAAAAAGCTCGAAGCTTTTTTTAAGTTCCTAAACTTTGGACACAGAGTTCAACGATGAAGAAAGAGTTTGATAATGACTTTTAAAAAGATTGCTGTCTTTTTATAGACGCAGTGATCAGCCGAGATACGCGACCTATATCTCAAGACCGATCAGCGACAGACACATGTCAGCGCACCCAGAATGCGAGTCTTGCATTTAAGAAAGCCACGTCTCTTCAGGATGTCAGGTTCACGTCTCTTTAACAAAATGAGAGATGCATCTCCACTTCAATATCTGTGTCGCTTCAGCTCCGCCAGACACGTGGCAGCACGCCTAGAATGCGGGCCTCGCATTTAACAGAACCGTGAAGCCGGCATCTCAACTTCAAAGGCTGCATTTCTTCTTAAAGCTCGCGTTTTGGCAAAACAAGAGAACCGTGTCTCCACTTCAACAGAACCGCATCTTTTCGACAAAGTGAGAGCGGCGTCTCCACTTCAATATTCGCGTCTCTCCAATAAATGAGAGTCGCATTTCTACTTCAGATGAGGTCCGCGTCTCTACGACAACACGACCTTTGCATCTAAAATACTTGTGTTCACTCTCTACTTCTGCAATCAGTTCAACAGTACACTGACAAAAGCAGCCGACTATTCTCCTGGTTTAACAGTACATTAACAAGCAACTCAGAGCACCGAGGAGATCTGGACTGCGTATCTAGACTCTCATGATGATCATCTCTGGTGGCTTCAAAGAGTTTAATAGTACACTCACAAAGACCAAAATTCGAACAAGATCAAGCTCTAGGTATTTTAGAAAATTGCCAGTCTAATCTTGAGAGCTTGCTACAAAAGAAGGTCCAAAGTATCCTGAAACCCATCCCAGTCAACCGCAGAGTTTCAAAAATTTTGGAGGGAGTTTTGTAGACTATCTAAAAATTATTGAAGGCAAGCCATCAGATAACAGAAGTCCATACTTTTAATGCAGTGCCAAGACGCAGGGCTCAAAGCCGTATCTCAGCACCACTTCAATGCCAAGGCACCAGAGGTTGAAGCCCGCATCTCTGCACCACTTCAATGCCAAGTCATAGAGCTTGAAGCCCGCGTCTCAGTATCACTACAGTACCAAGACGCAGTGCTTAAACCCCGCGTCTCAATATCACTGCAAAGCCAAGACGCGAGGTTCAAAACCCGCGTTTCAACGCTACAACAGCACTCAAGCGTGGAGCTCGAGACCCGCGTCTAATGTCACGCCAATGAGGAAATATGGAGTTCAAGGTCCACATCATCTTAGTGTCTAAACGCAGAGTTCAAACCTACGTTCCAACTGTGAATGAGCTCTGCATCTCAGTTATAACTACCTTTATTACCGAGTCAAACACTGCCCACGTAATGAGGGGAGTTAACCCATTATGGAGGTTTTTAGGGGACAGTTTTACCCATAGAACCCTCTATAAATAGCTCAGTTTGCTATTAAAAAGGTCAGACTTTTCAGCTGGGGAGTATTGACTTTATAAAGAGTCCAACTCTTCTACCCAAACTTGCTGATTTCAAGTTTTTTTCAAATCCCTTTGAGATTTCATTTGATAGGAGCTGTGTTATTCCATTAGTGATCCAAAGAGATAAGCTTGACGTTCATCTGGTCAACAAAAAATAAGACTCACTTTCTATCGCTACTCAAAGGTTCGAGTACCAAACAAAGAGGAGATTTGAGCTTGAACATCTCCTCTCTCTTATAATTGGGATTTGATTTATTGTAATCTTTCATTTGATTTAAGAAAATTTTACGATACACTCAAAACTTCCCGGTGCATACAACTCACGCTCGTGCAACAATCCCGTTCCTTTAAGGACCCTGCACCTAACAATCTGCCTCTCCATACCAAAGAGAGAGATCTTATAATTGTGGCTCATGAAGTGATATACATGCTTGTTAGTTGCTGACATGTTCCTTGCTTCTCCTTTGATAATGCCTTTGTCATCATCTCTGCACCATTTACATCTATATGGACATTCTGAAGCTATACTTTTTCTCGCCGAGAACTTTCCTTGTTCAATGGTATCGGAGATCAATATGCTTTGAATGGGAGTGAAAGCTTGGATTCTTGCTAAAAATATGACACTCTGATTGTCGCATTGAATAACATACTCCTACTGAGTCTAACCTAGTTCCTTCAAAAAATACTTAGTCTATAACATCTCTTTACTGGCTTCTGGGATAGCTATGTACTCTGCTTCTGTGTAGAGAACGTAACACACTTTTATAGTTTTTGACTGCCTAAATATAACTTCCCTTGCGAAGGTAACCAGGTTCCCTGACTTGGCTCTCCTCTTATCAATGTCTCTGCCAAATCAACATTACTATAGCACGCAAGCTCATGTGATTTTACGCCAAAACACAAAGTTGCTTTCGTCGTCCCTTTGAGATACCTCATGGTCCACTTTACTGCTGCCCAGTGTTCCTTTCTTTCTGTAGTTAAAACACTCATCTTTCTTTGATCATGATCGTCTCCTAGATTTGTGTCTATGGCCTTTCTCCTTGTTCTTCAATCTTTCTTAGTTTTCAGTAACTAAGCTCTTTGTCTGTGAAGTCACGAACTTTGTCGCCTAACCTCCTTATTAGGAAGACTGCTTGTCATTGTACTCAGAGAGACTTTCCATCCAGGTGCTAAATTCTCAATGACACCAAATATGTTTCCCAATTATTAGAAAGAGAACTAAACAATAGCAATGTTTGCAACTTGTCATTCAAGTAGACTTTTATAGATGTCAACTGATCGATAATATTTTTCTCCTCATTAAGATGCTCTGCAATAGAACTTCCCTCATACTTTAGATTCACCAGCTTTCAAATTAAGAACGCCTTATTTTTAGCAGTCTTTAGCTCATAGAGACTCCTCCATAGACACATAGTAAACACCAAATCTTCTAGCCAGTGTCTAATAATATCCCTTGCCTTGCAATCTTAGATTTTTCAATCCGTCCTAGAAGTTTCCTTTTGTCTACCTTCTTCTCCTTCTAGAGGTCCATGCAAATTCTTACAATACAATAGATCTTGCATGCAGGGGCTTCCAAATCCTCCAATTATTTTCATTGCGAAAAATTATCTAATTGTTTGAGGTACTCTCCATAACCTTAGCTAACTTTCCTCTGATACCACTCTAATAAGATTTGACATCACTAATCGATCACAAATTTCTTACAAAATTATTAATCAAATCTACAACATCAATTTAGGTAAAATATGAAGAATAACCAACAAACAACATTCATTAAAAGAGAGCAATATTAACGTGGAAACTCTTACGTGAAAAATCATATAGCAAGTAGCAGCAAATATTCACTATAAGAATAAAAATTATAATTTTCATTACTCTCACCATCATCTTTTGAATCCCCTACTCAAAGTTTCAAGAATACAAAAAGAAGAGATCAAGAGCACTTTATTGTACTCTCGTCGGCATGATTTCTTCCGCTACAAAGGACTCAACTCCACCACTACAACGGTGTATTGTAAAAACCAAAACTTGATCCTTCACAGATTCTTAAAACCTTCGCTTTTTTGGCCAACTTGAAGAGAAAAACTCGTAAAAGCACTCTCCTTTTCCTCTTCTTTTTGTTCAGTTTTTCTCTGATTTTTTTGGCTTAATTTCTGTCTGCCACAATAAGGCCTTTAGAAGACAATTAAGTCTCTAAATCTTTTTTGAATTTTTCTCCAGATCGCTATCGGACTGGGCTCCTTCCCGAGTCTGACTCACGCTGGCGCAGAAATTGAAGTAGTGGGATGGGCTCACAATTTATTGTTGACTCTTGATAAGCATTCAAATAAGTGACACTCCCAGTATATACTAATGGATTCACCATCACATTGATAGTGATCGGGAGCCAAAATTTTTGAAAGCAAATAATTGCTTCTAGAAAACTAATGAGTCTATAATTTAGTAAATGAAAACGAAATGTTGTGAGACAAGAGTCAGTCAACAAAGAGAAAATAATGTAGTCCTTTTCAGAGGTCAAGCATGCAAGTCTTGTCTAAATTTCATCAGAGACTTGTTCAAAGTTCAAAACAATCAGTTTGCATATAAAAAGGCTTTGAGACGAGCAAAAGAAATATCAAGATCACAAGCAGAAGAAATCAAGCATGGTTTCTGTTAATTCCTTGGTCCGCTGTCTTCTCGTTGCTGGCCTGATTGCTGCCTTTGTGTCTTGCAATTTGAGCTCGTGCATGGAGGTAGAACACTTGTGTCCTATTTCTAATTTTTTTCCATGTTCATGCATTCTGCTGTGTTTTTTTCCTCCTGTGTGCGTGCAGATGTGAAGATGAGGAAGCTAGGATATAGGGCTGGAAACAGCCCCCCAACTCCTAGTGGTCACCCGGCGATAAACAACAATCCTTAAGGCTGAAAATTCCCCGATGCCCTGCTTGAAATTTCGAGACAAACCAATTTTATCTGTACTTACGATGAGAATCTCTATAAACTCGTCATACATGTTCTATATTATGTTCTTGCCTTGTCCCCTTAATTGTGCATCTGGCTCTGTGCTGATCACTAGACGTTATGTAACAACTTCTTGTGGATAGCTGAGAACACATGGATAACCCAGGAGCACAATGGAGAGTTTCTTTATTATTACTACTTTCTTAATGTATGTCTTGTTGTTAATCAAAGAAAATATATATTTATTATTACGAATGTTCTTCCTGTTCTTGCATGTTGGAATGAATCAGATTGCATAGTAAGTAATTTCTGATTAGTTGTCATTATCGGAAGCTATATAAGTATTTTTATTTGAACAATAATATAATCAAACTACTCAGTAATTAGTGAATTTCTAGTAATCAATCATTAAATAAGGTTTGTAGCACCCCGTTCCCGAGATACGTACCCAGATACATGTCCCGATTTTTTTGACCGTATTGTTTCCATTTTCTTCCAGTATTTGTTTTTAGATTGTGATTGCTTATATTATTTGGTATCGGATCTAGATTCTCAGTGTTAGAGTCAGCCCTAGCCTGGACCGAGAACCCGATACAGGCATACCACCCTATTTGACCTTTCTGATAGTCTGATTTGACCGATTTTAGTTTCAAATACTGTTTTCCAATATTTTAGATTTTTCATGATTTTATGGAATTTTTCAGAATTATTTTGCAAAATCTTCAAAATCGGTATCGATTGGCATCGCTGATCGATTCTCGGATTTTTAGTATTTAAACGGAGTTGAATTTTCAGAAACAGCTTTCACAGTACTTCTTAAAATTTTATTTTCTATCTAAATATATTTTTTGGGATTTTTCTAAATTTATCAAAATTTGACCGACTTTGATGTCAACCGGTACCGCCGGAAGATTTTAAGATTTTAATTTGAAAATTAAATTGAATTTCTCAAATATGATTTCACCAGGCATCTTAAAATAATATTTTCTATTTTTGAGAATTTTTCGGAGCGTTTCTGAAACAGTCAAAATTTACCCTATTAAAATAATAATATTATTTACCGATCTTTTCTTTTCTTGCTTTTTCCTTCTCCACTCCTCTACTTTATACTCCTAAGTTATCCTATTAATTTAAATATTTAATAATGTGTTTATTTATTAATTTTTCTTATTTTTCTTTTTTCCCTTAATTTTCCTTTTCCTTCTTTTCTTTTCTTTCTTTTTCTTCTTTTCTTTTTCTCTTTCCTTCTCCCCGTTCCTTGCAACTGACCGACCCATGCCCTGCAGCCAGGGACAGCAGCAGCAGTAGGAGGAGGCAGCCCTCTCCTCCCCCATCCCTCTCCCACACTCTCCCACTCCCTCTCCCTTTCTCTCTCTTTCTGTATATTTCTTTTTTCTTTCCCTTCTCATTTTCCATCACCTTCTTCATCTTTCCCACCAACTCTCTCCATGACCGCCGCCTCCACCGCCGGCGCCCCTAGCCGCCGCCGCACCCCCAACCCCCCACTTCCTTTCCCCACTTGAAATCACCTAGAAGGGGGGGTGAATAGGTGACTAGCTAATCTAGGACAAATAATGCGGAATTACAAAACTAATTGCAACACACTTAGTGTAACCAAAAAGTGTAGCCGAATTCCCGATGAAGGGCTCTGGACTAACTCCTCTTGATTCATCTGAATAAGAGTTGAGGTGCTATATGAAGCTCTCTTGGTTAAACACAAGTATGACACACACACAATCAATACCAAGAATATGAATATGAATGAGCAATATGAATCAATGCAAGGCACAATATAAAAGAGAGAGAGTTAAGAGAAAGTGGATCAAACGCAAACACCAAGATATGTTTCGAGATTCGAGCACACAATTTACGTCCCCGCCTTCATACAGAAGGATTTTCACTAACTCGTCCACACAGGACTTCCCATACAGGGAACCTCCGCTGAGGATTTGGATAAATACAAACCGGGAGTACACAACTCCTCTCTCAACCAATACAACCTCTACACTTAGAGGCAGGGCACAACGAACTCAATCACCTCTATACTTAGAGGGATAGGCACTTAGCCAAATAAAGATCAACCTCTCACTAGAGGGATAGGGCTCAAAGCCACTCAAACACAATCACCTCACACTAGAGGGATTCCAACACAATCTCCACCTCTCACTAGAGGGAGCCAAACACCACTTTCACAATCACCTCACACTTGAGAAATATCAACACAATCACCTCTCACTAGAGAAATATCACAAAGATGGAAGGTTTACAACTTGGTGGTTTCCACAACCACAAACTAATTTTCCCACAAAATAGATCCTAATAGATAGGATAGATAGATAAGCTCAAGTGTGAGAAATAAAGAGTTTGGAAATAAAAACACAAAGAAAAACTCTTGGGAAAACTTCTAGAATAGATATGAAATGAAGATAAAAAACTAATCCTAAAGACTTCTCTTTTTCTTGATTTTTCCAACCCTTTAAAACCAATAAAGATAAAATCTTTTAGCTTAAAAACTCTTTTGAAAACTTGTATATAAACACCAGAGAGAATGAAAATTTTAGCTCTTAAAAATCTTATTCAAAACAACCAAGAAATGGGGTATTTATACCCTCATTTCAAATCTGCCCGTTGGCAGCTGAAAAGGGCAAATTTGCCCTTCCGGTCGACCGGCCAACGGTCACATTTTTGACCGTTGAGCCTACCGGTTGACCGCCCGGTCGACCCGGCCTGGATCCAGAGAGCAACGGCTCTCTGGCCGGTCGACCGCCCGGTTGACCGGGACTGGATACAGAGAGCAGAGCTCTCTGTCCGGTCGACCGGTCGGTCGACTAGGGCCATTTCCAGAGAGCAGAGCTCTCTGGACAATCGACCGCCCGGTCGACCGGCCCACAAGCTCCAGCTGGCGTGCACGCTTGTGCACGTCGGTCGACCGGTCCGGTCGACCGGCAGTCAGCCAGTCCAGCCTTATGGACTTAAAAACTTAGGTTTTTAACTTTAATTAAATCCCATAAAAACACATAACTTTCACAAAAATCAGTTCTTATTATATCTTTGAAATACAAACATGTGTGACAAAAATTCAACACATATTTCAAACTATTTGAACCATTTTTGTGATCTTGAAATTTTGCCTTAAACCAAAAACTGTATTTTTCAAAACTAGGATTTTTGAAATGAAAAATTGTTTTCTCTAAAACACATGTAAATACAAAAACATGATATTGAAACAACTTTGAAGCATATTGTATATGGATAGAATTCAATATACATGAAAGGTATTATATCTATGTTTTTGACTTAAAAACCAAGATCGGTTAAACTGAAAAACCAAAACCAATAAACATGAAACTTAAACTGAAAACATGTGTGTGTATTGTGAACTTGAGCATATCACACTATCTAATCTTTACAATAGATCTAAACAATCTTAAACTAAAACAAACCGAGGTCTTCTTGTAGAATGCCGTCTCCAAGTCGACTTGATCCAAACGTGATCCGCCGAGCTTGACTCAATCGAGTGCTAGATGTGAACTTGACGCTCGAGCTCTTGAATAATCATGTGAAAGCTCCAAAACACCTTTGTTGAAGCTAATAACCTACTAATATCTTGATTAAATATCTGAAACTAAATACCACAAGATTATTAGTAAACTATAACTACATGAGTTAATCATCATCAAAACTAGAGTGATGGGCCTTTAGGCCAACAATCTCCCCCTTTTTGATGATGACAAAACTCATGGAGTTATATATGCATGGATTAAAGTTAAACTTCAAAGAAGCTCCCCCTTAACTCATGCATAACAATAAACAATAAAGATATGCAATGATGGCTCAATATAAATATGCATAAACATGCAAAAAATAAGAAAACGAAACAAACATGATCTTTTATACAAATGAAATAAACATGCTTTTGATATCAATTTTAAAATAAACATGTTCTTAAAAACAATGTTGCTCTTGATACCAAAACACAAAAAAAAAACTCTATTTTAAAATAAATATCTTGATACCAATAAAACAATAAAACAATGTTGTTCTTGATACCAATAAAAACTCTTGAAACCAATACCAACAAAATACCAACAAAAAGATGCTTATACCAATTGAAAGACTAATTGAAAGTATAAGAAAGTATATGGTAAACTTTCAAACAAACATAACAAACATGCATATAAACACAAACATGCATATAAACTCCAAAATATTTCTCTCCTTTTTCTCAATTCATCAACAAAGGGATGCAAACAATAAAAAGGCATATAAGCATAAAAAGGCGTAATAAATAATTTTCTTCCTTTATGCATAAATCAAAACAATAAAGATATATATGCTATATACATTCATGAAGAGGAAAGACGTGAAATTAACTCCCCCTACATACATGCATTTATATGAAAAGAGATGACTAAACCCTAACCACATAAAGCATAATATGCAATGTATAAAAGGAGATGTGAAGCTCCTACTACACACGTGTACTACACACCAAAGAAAGGTCAATAACTTCAATATGACATACACTCAACATGAATCTATATAAAGAGAAGATGTTAAGCTTCCCTTGCATATAAGCATTATAAATCAAAACATAATGATACCAATTAAAACATATATCAATTTAGTATGAAGGTATACATCGAAACATCATGATACCAATTGATGATACCAATTGAAAATAAACAAAATATTTTGAAGAAACCAACAACAATTTTGATATCAATTGAAAAATATACACATATATGTAATCTTGATACTAATTGTAAAAAATAGTACCAATTGAAAATATTTTATACTTTTGATACAATTGGAAAACATAAACCAATCTTTTTGGTTAAATAGCAAAATCATTTTGCAATAGAGATACCAAATAGAGAATAATATTAATTTAATTTTCTTGATACCAATATTGAAAATGAAACATATACATTTGAAAATAATTTTCATTTGGAATGTATGAAACCAAATAAAAAATCAATATCATTTTTCAATCATTTTTCAACATAAAGAGTGGGAGTAAGATACTAAAGGTAAACAAAATCGATTGAAAAGTAAAACATGATTTTCTCCCCCTTTATGAAATCTAAAAGAAAGTATGCATAAGCTTGTATAAGATACCAATTTAAAAATAATCGTCATTAAGAATTAAATCAAGCTTATCATAACCAAATTTGTGCTTAAAGATATAGAGATATAGTAAGCACAATCAAAACACATATATGTATGAAAATATAAATACCAATCGAAATTGATACTATTTTAAGTTAAAGCATACATATATAGAAACAAATATGAGTATACTAAATAGAAATCAATTGTGATACCAATTGAAAACACAATAAAAATCAAGTGTATAACTCATACTTCCTACCATCCATTTCATGCACAAGTTTAAATAGATTTTCAATAATGCATACAAGGCATGGTCGCCCAACCAACCGCCCTTTGGATGGGTAGTGGTTTTCAAAAATAAGTTTGAAAATAGTTTTATCACAATTGAAAAACTCTACCAAATGAAGAATACGCAACTAGTTATATGATAAAATTGTAAACTAGTACGAAATCCTTCAAGTAAGGAATAAAACAAAATTATATTTCATGAAACATGAAAATCACACGATCATCAAACACTCAAATGTCTATAAGCACATATAATCTCATGAAAACAAATCATGAGTAAACAAGAATGAAAGTGAGTGTATAAGAGTTATGTGAAAACCATAATCACGAAAATAGGCAATAAGCTCAATGTGAAATTCCTTTATAAACGAAAACATGAAAATCATTAAAATTTAATTTTCAATAATACAACTTCTAGGCATATGTATGTTTTGTATAAACTATAGTATACATACATATCCAAACATAAACGAGTCCACAAAAGTATATGCATGAAGGCAAGTGGCTCAAAGGATGTATATGTATAACTATTAGTTTAGACAAAATAGACATATACATGAAGTTTAAACACGAACATAAAAACATGTACAAAATAGAAATACAAGTCAAGATGTAAGAGTCATCAAAACTAGGCTATGCTAGTACATCTAATGGGTACAAATGAGCATTTAGGCACAAACATATAATAATCTATTTGTGGCTCACTAGTTGTACAAACATATACTCAAGTTTTAATGAAAATTAACATCTAAACATGTAATCAAGACATGAAGTGTAAAAATCAAAACAAAACTCATATGATCATTATGTAAATACTCATGTTATTAGAACTATGATATACATAATAGCTAAACTATGGAGAGAACACAAAATATGAGTCCATATAAACATGGGTGATCTCACATACTATATATATATGTCAATAGTCTAATAAGCATGGCAAATGGCATAATGAGCATTAAAACAAGACATGCTACAAATGAATGGTCTAAAAGCATGCAAACATAAATGAGGAGTAAGAGATTGTTACCAAAACCGTGAGAGTACATCTCTATGTCTCCAAACCAAGGTGGTCCTTCCACCAAACTCCCCTTGAAAGTGATGCATTCAAAATAGTCATCATATAGCTCGGAACTCATCCTCCTCAAGGAACCATCACTTTCACGTCATGTGAGAGCCCACACCTACATCAAATAAAATAGGGGTGGTCTTTGGTACCCATACTCTTTTGGGTCCATGGGGGTTAGCACCTTTCCTAACCCAAACAAACTTATTTGCTAAATTTGAATCATGTATCCTATCATAACAAAATTTAGTAAGGTGGCCCTTCGTCCACAATGTGTACAAGTGTACACATGAGCATACATAGTGTTGTGTTCATGAACGTGAGGAGCATGTGTATGCCGTGTATGGTGTGCATGCATAGATGGAACTTGTTTCTTTCGAAACATAGATTTCAAACGTGTATGGTTCATGGCACATTGGCTCAATGTGGAGCCCAAACAATCCACACTCTTCTTTAACAAACAAATATCATTTTCAATCATGGAAGAAGAGGTGCATGCAATAGATATGCTAGGTGGTGAAGCTACACTAGCATGGCAAACATGTGAATCAATATCATTTTGCAAAGTAGTATTTTTCTTTGAAAACAAATCCAAATCCTTTGAAATTGAAGCAATTTTTATTTTCAAGGATTCATTTTCTTTTATCACAAAATCAAGTTTTGAAGATAAAGCCTCATTTTTCTTTAAAATATTTTCACAATCATTTTTACTTTTCAAGATCTTGTTTTCATTTAGAGTAAGATCAAGTTTAGATTTCAATGAATCCCTTTCATTTGAAATCTCATCCTTTTCTTGCAAAACAATATCAAAATTTGAAGACAAGTCCTTATTTTCTTTAGTTAACTTAAAAGTTTTCTTTTTCAAAACTTTATATTTTTCAAGCAATTTTTCACAAACAATTGATAGTTCTTCATTTAAAGTATTGGCATCAATATACTCATTACTAGAAGAACTAGCATCATCATCATCTAATTGAGTTTCCGAGTTTACCTCAAGGGAGTCATTCCCTTGGACCATATAGCAATGTTGCTCGGATTCTCCACTACATTCATCCTCCACAATATTCGTTGGTTGAAGCTTGGAGGAGGTTAAAGTGTTTCACACTGCAAAAGCGGAATCACAATGAGAAACCATAGAGAGATATTCTTTGTTAAGCGTGCTACTAAGTGCCTTTAGGGCGTGTGCATTGGCCTCTATATGCTTGCTATTACCAAGATAGGATTTCTTGGTAGCGGCAAGGAACACATGCAAACCTATGGTCTTGAGATATATACTCATCTTAATCTTTCATACGTCGATGTTGGAAACATCAAACATAGGAGGGGTCAAGCAATCCATGAGTGTGTGAATAAATAAGTGTGCAAATGCAAATCTAGATTAGCAACCAAGATCACACTCCTAGGTGGTTAAACCTAATATCAGGAGCGTAGGCTCTGATACCAATTGAAATCACCTAGAGGGGGGCTGAATAGGTGACTAGCTAATCTAGGACAAATAATACGGAATTACAAAACTAATTGCAACACACTTAGTGTAACCAAAGAGTGTAGCCGAATTCCCGGTGAAGAGCTCTGGACTAACTCCTCTTGATTCCTCTGAATAAGAGTTGAGGTGCTATATGAAGCTCTTTTGGTTAAACACAAGTATGGCACACACACAATCAATACCAAGCATATGAATATGAATGAGCAATATGAATCAATGCAAGGCACAATATAAAAGAGAGAGAGTTAAGAGAAAGTGGATCAAACGCAAACACCAAGATATGTTTCGAGGTTCGAGCACACAGCTCTACGTCTCCGCCTTCACACAGAAGGATTTTCACTAACTCGTCCACACAGGACTTCCCACACAGGGAACCTCCCCTGAGGATTTGGGTAAATACAAATCGGGAGTACACAACTCCTCTCTCAACCAATACAACCTCTACACTTAGAGGTAAGGCACAACAAACTCAATCACCTCTACACTTAGAGGGATAGGCACTTAGCCAAACAAAGATCAACCTCTCACTAGAGGGATAGGACTCAAAGCCACTCATGCACAATCACTTCACACTTAAGGGATTCCAATACAATCTCCACCTCTTACTAGAGGGAGTCAAACACCACCTCCACAATCACCTCACACTTGAGGGATATCAACACAGTCACCTCTCACTAGAGGGATATCACAAAGATGGAAGGTTTACAACTTGGTGGTTTCCACAACCACAAACTAATTTTCCCACAAAATAGATTCTAATAGATAGGATAGATAGATAAGCTCAAGTGTGAGAAATAAAGAGTTTGAAAATTAAAAACACAAAGAAAAACTCTTGGAAAAACTTCTAGAATAGATATGAAATGAAGATAAAAAATCAATCCCAAAGACTTCTCTTTTTCTTGATTTTTTCAACCCTTTAAAACCAATAAAGATAAAATCTTTTAACTTAAAAACTCTTTTGAAAACTTTTATATAAACACTAGAAAGAATGAAAATTTTAGCTCTTAAAAATCTTATTCAAAACAACCAAGAAATGGGGTATTTATACCCTCATTTCAAATCTGCCCGTTGGCAGCTGAAAAGGGCAAATTTGCCCTTCCGGTCGACCGGCTGGTCGACCGGCCAACGGTCACATTTTTTACCGTTGAGCCTACCGGTCGACCGCCCGGTCGACCGGCCCTGGATCCAGAGAGCAACGGCTCTATGGCCGGTCGACCGCCCGGTCGATCGGGACAGGATACAGAGAGCAGAGCTCTCTGTCCGGTCGACCGGGGCCATTTTCAGAGAGCAGAGCTCTCTGGACGGTCGACCGCCCGGTCGACTGGCCCACAAGCTCCAGCTGGCGTGCACGCTTCTGCACGTCGGTCGACCGGTTTGGTCGACCGGCAGTCAGCCAGTCCAGCCTTATAGGACTTAAAAACTTGGGTTTCTAACTTTAATTAAATCCCATAAAAACACATAACTTTCACAAAAATCAGTTCTTATTATATCTTTGAAATACAAACATGTGTGATAAAAATTCAACACATATTTCAAACTATTTGAACCATTTTTGTGATCTTGAAATTTTGCCTTAAACAAAAACTGTATTTTCCAAAACTAGGACTTTTGAAATGGAAAATTGTTTTCTCCAAAACACATGTAAATACAAAAACATGATATTGAAACAACTTTAAAGCATATTGTATATGGATAGAATCTAATATACATGAAAGGTATTATATCTATGTTTTTGACTTACAAACCAAGATCGGTTAAACCGAAAAACCAAAACTAATAAACATGAAACTTAAACTGAAAACATGTGTGTGTATTGTGAACTTGAGCATATCACACTATCTAATCTTTACAATAGATCTAAACAATCTTAAACTAAAACAAACCGAGGTCTTCTTGTAGAACGCTGTCTCCAAGTCGACTTGATCCAAACGTGACGCGCCGAACTTGACTCCAATCGAGTGCTCTCTTGAATCACCATGTGAAAGCTCCAAAACACCTTTGTTGAAACTAATCACCTACTAATATCTTGGTTAAATATCTGAAACTAAATATCACAAGATTATTAGTAAACTATAACTACATGAGTTAATCATCATCAAAACTAGAGTGAAGGGCTTCTGGGCCAACACCACTTTCCTCATCTCCAAACACCATCTCCTTCTCTTCAATTTCACCAAAACCTACCACCATTAAAACTTCTTCTCCTCCAAAATCCACCACCAATTCCACCCAAATCCTCCACTCCAACCACCCCACCACCATCTCCTCCTCCTCCTCCAACTCCCCATAACCACCAACAACCACCACAACCACCACCACCACCAACTCCCACAAACAACAACAACAACAACAAAAACGCCAACCCCTCCTCCACCCTAGGGGCGTCGCCCCCCTCCTCGCTGGCCGCCTTCTGGCGCCCAGGCCGCCGACCAACTCCTCCTCCCTCCCTTCTCCTTCTTCTTTTCTTCTTCCTTTCTTCCTTTCTTTTATTTCTTTCCTTTTTCTTCTTATCATTTTTACCCTCACTTCTCCATAATTTCCAACATACCCCTCTCCTTTATTTCTTTATTTCTTTCTTTCCTTTTTCCACTTTTCCTTTTTCTTTTTTTTAAATAATTCCAACAAATACTCTCTTTCTCTCTCTCTCTCTAACAATCCTTTCTCTCCATCCTCCCTTATTCTCTCTAATATATATATTTATACATATAATTATATTATATGTATATATATTATATGTTTTAGTAGCTTGTCGCACGTGTTAGCAGACTTCCCAGATTTTAACTCGGTTCTGATTTTTAGGCGATTACATTTCTTGTGTTGCTTCATGCTTTATTACCATCGCTATATGCCTAATAATTATTATCCTGCTTTTTAATACAAGATGTCTCGTTATGCGAGTGCTTTGTATTATGCTTAGTAACTGCTACTCTAGTGTCTATAGCATGGTATATTGATATGTTATTACTTGACACCTGATACTTGATATCTGACACCGGCACTTGACATGTTATACTTGACACTTGATATCTGACACCGACACTTGACATGTTATACTTGACACTTGATATCTGACACCGGCACTTGATATGTTACACTTGACACCTGATCTCTGACACTTGATATCTGACACTGGTACTTGATATGTCATACTTGACACCTGATCCTGACACCTGATATATGACACATGCTAACACTCACTTGACACGCTTTCACATGGTACAATCACATTTGACCTGATATTGTGACACCTGACCGGATACTATTATACCTGATACCTGTATTACTTTGCATATTCATGATTATCACTATTACGGGGACTTGGCATGATTATTATACTGTTACCAGACATTTCGTACCCCTGAACTCCTGTGCTCTGAACTCCTGTATAGTTGAACCCCTGAAAAAGGGAGACACCTGATACTATACTCCTGTTGATTCCCGTAATTGGATAACCATGAATATAGGCTTACGGTGAACACCCTGTGGCTATTATCACTGAACAATTATAATAATTAGACAACTTATACCGGGATGAGGAGAACAGATAAGTACCAATATAGTCCTCATGTTTATGTTGGTCTTATAGTGTCGCTCGGCCATATACTTGGATTCGACCTGGAGGCCACCAGGCGCTTCCGTGGGGTGTACTGACACCCCTACTCCCCTGCTGCCGGTTGTGCCATAAGCCCCTGGCCCTATTCTTGTAGGAGCGGTGACATCCTATTCCTGTTCGGGCATACAATAAGTCCCGGTACCTAGTGGTACGTTCCGGCTCAGTACCAGATACTCCTTGACTGTTGTCCCGGCATGTACGGGACCCATTCTAAGCATGGTTCGTCGATCTCCATCAGTTTTCAATAACTTACTCTCTGGTCTGTATGCTGAGGTATGTGGAATGGGATACATACTGATGTATACAAATCAGATGAGTTTTAATAACATAATAATAACATGCTCCTGATATCTGACTAGCTATACTCTTGATCTATACTGCTCACCACTTATACCTGTGCTATCTTGTTGGATTACTTGATTGCTTCCATACGATTTCATTATTATGTTATTGTGAAGGCAAATTCAGATTATATAAACTTAGATTACAGTGATGTGAGGTGTAGAGTATATATAAGAGGGTTTCTTTATTTGGATTATTCCTTCGACGTACTAATCTCACGGATCAGTAATGTGGGCTTGTATAACTGATTTCCTATAGTTATTTTACTTACTGTCTCATTTCATGTTCATATGTGCTTATATTCACGATACTCCTTTCCTGTACACGTGTGCATGTTATGCACACCACTTGACTTTATCATATGTACTCGCAGGGTTGCATCTGACAACCCTGGATCCTCATGTCTAGATCCTAGAGACCGGACCTTGGTGACCTTGTTGTAGCTGATCAGAGTGCGCAGCGGATCCTTCCGTGGTGATCAGAGCGCAGCAGAAGCTTGGACATCACCGGAGCTCTTCCCCCTAGCTCTTCTCCTGATTGACTCTCGAGGTTCCTCTTGCTGCTCGTGAGCATCTCTCAGCTTTTGTTATGTATATCTCTTCATGTATTGTACTTTTGTATTTTCGGGTGATGTAATATTCCTGTAATGTTGTATCAATCTCTGTGATAACCATGTACTTGTACTTTTCTGTTGGAATGTGTATTACCACTGTGCTTCTGCACTCTGATTCTTACCTGTACTGATGCTTAGCATATATACGTGAGGATATTTCCGACATGTGTATATACATCGCAGTGACCTCTCCGTACCCGCGAGATCGGGGCGTCACAGTGTGGTATCAGAGCTTAGGCTCTATAATTCTAGCTTTTTCACCTACCCACTTAGTTTCCTGCACACACAAAATACTAACATTCCGTCTAACCATAATATCAACTAACTCTGCTAATTTACCTGTAAGAGAACCTACGTTCCATGATGCTAACCTAATCTTATATTCATGAGCTAACTTCTTAACTCTCACTCGCTCATAAAAGTGTGGGAACCCTTACTGATTTGACACCACATCCGGGCTCCGATATGGCGCGTCATTTTTGGACGACGATCTAGCAACCCTTGCCCACTTTTTACTACACCCGGGCTCCGATGTAGCGCGTCGCTCAGTAGGGAACGCCCCAACGAAATTTAGTTCTTGGTTCATATTCATAGTATGTGACAATATTTTACGTTGGCTGTCACAGGCTTACCACAACCCTCCTCCTTTATCCTGACTTGGGACAGGCAGTGGACGATACACTGGCGGAGCCCGGATATCCTGGCTTGGTTCTAAACCATTAGTTAATTTGCAGATGTAAAATGCAAACAATTCTTCAAGACAAGCAAAGAAACCAAGAGTGAAGTGAAGCAATCAATGGAAACAAATTAAAAAGCAAAACGAAGCATGAATTTAGTAAATAACTTTTTTGTCCGCGTCTTGCAATTTGAACTCGTTCATGGAGGTATATACTACATCACTACGGGCATGACATTAGTTCTTGCAATGATCAATTCTTCAGGACTTTAGATTTTTTTTTTTTTCTACTTGCATTTTTCATAGTTCATTTTTTTCTTAACTCGTGTTCTGTTTCTATTTTTGTTCATGAATTCAAAATAATTGCTTCCCTCCTTTTTGAAAGCAAATAATTGCTTCATAATTTATTAAATGAAAACGAAATATTGTGAGACAAGAGTCAGTCAACAAAGAGAAGAAAATGCAGTCCTTCTCAGAGGTCAAGCAATGCAAGTCTTATCTAAATTTCATCAGAGACTGGTTCAAAGTTCAAAACAATCAGTTTGCATATAAAAAGTCTCTGAGACAAGCAAAAGAAATATCAAGATCAGAAGCAAAAGAAATCAAGTATGGTTTCTGTTAATTCCTTGGTCCGCTGTCTTCTCGTTGCTGCACTGATTGCTGCCTTCTGTGTCTTGCAATTTGAGCTCGTGCATGGAGGTAGAACACTTGTGTCCTATTCCTAATTTTTCATGTTCATGCATTCTTCTGTGTTTTCTCCCTTTTGCGCGAAAAATAATTAATCATCCTGTGTGCGTGCAGATGTGAAGATGAGGAAGCTAGGAGGTAGGGAGGGAAACAGCCTCCCCGCTCCTAGCGGTCACCCGGCGATAAACAACAATCCTTAAGGCTGAAAATTCCCCGATGCCCTCCTTGAAATTTCGAGACAAACCAATTTTATCTGCACTTGCGATGAGAATCTCTACAAACTCGTCAGACTCATACATGTTCTATAATTATGTGCTTGCCTTGTCCCCTTAATTGTGCGTCTGGCTCTTTGCGGATCACTAGACGTTATGTAAACAACTACTTGTGGATAGTTGAGAATACCCAGGAGCGCAGTGAAAGAGAGTTTCTTTATTATTACTACTCTCTTAATGTATGTCTTGTGTGTTCATAAAAGAAAATAAAAATTTATTATTACGAATGTTTTTCCTGTTCTTGCATGCTGGAATGAATCAGATTGCACAGTAAGTAATTTCTGATTAGTAGTCATCATCAAAAGTTATAATGAGTGTTTTAATTTGAACAATAATATAATCAAACTACTCAGTAATTAATGAATTTCTAGTAATCAATCAGTAAATAAGGTTACATTGTATTTCGCCTAAAAAAAAGAAAAAGAAAAAGGGAAAAAGAAAAGAAAAAATGGCACAAAACTTTTGTAAACAATTTGGTCATGCAAGCTAGCAAGTGTTTTATTACATACTAGTAAAGAAGTCATTACAAGCCATTACAAGCATTTACAATCTGCACAGTGATCACTCTTATACCACTGTGATTGGGCCTAATTGCAATCCCAATTGGCTCCATAATTGTAAATCTTTTGTTTGGTTTAATTAGAGTTGAAAATCTGATTGTAGACCCATATGCATAAGCATGTGTTGGCCCAAGGTTACAATCACCCGGTTTTATGATTTTGAGGATAACTAAACACATGTGGTTATTTGTACTAATCAAGTTCAAGTGGTTAAGTTTACTTCAGGGTTCTAAGAATTTCAGGAGTTTCTACCTCAAAAGGAAGGTGTTGAACACTCAAGAAAACTCAAACATACATGAAAATCACACTAACACTCTCAACACGTATGGTTTCTCGGATACTGTTAACTGATGATTAGCTTAATTTGATACCAGAGCACACAAACTTAATACTCTGGCGTAAGTTCCTAATAATGTGAGTCCCATCAATTATGAGTCCCTCTGGGAGCAAATTTACAATTTTCAAACATACTCCAACTTATTTGATTCATGATAGGTGATTCCAGCATTAGATATTAAGGACTCGTATCAAATATAAAGTTTTGATAAGTAATAGCAAATTAAGCTAATTATTAAAGACCGATAATGGTTGTCTATAAACATGCATCATTCACCCAATATATACATGAAAGACTCATGGTGTTCACACAAAAGATATGTACCACTTCATCAAGAATATCCAGAATACGTTTTTTGCTGCACCAAATTACGTTATTTTCATTTGCATACACATAAGCCCAACTGTAATAAAATTTTACATTTTTGCTGGTCAATTTTGCAAAGTAAAGGTAATGGTTCTTGCTAGATTTTTACTAGAAAGGTTTTTGTTAATTAGGGCTTCACAACTTTAATGCTTTATTAGAAAAAAAAAAATTGAACTTCTTAGAGATTGTGTGTTTTCATCAGAAACATGAAGCATTATTGTCCTTTTCCCATGTTTTTTTAGATTTTCTGTCTTGCTTTTATTAAATGGTGATTGTTTTTTTTTAAGTTTCTCTATTATCTCATCTTATTTTAAACAAATGCTATCATTTATTTGCAATATTAGTATTTTTGATTGATAAATACAGTATTGAAGTGCTAACTTGATGTTTACATAGCTAGATCATTAAAATTTGCATGTAAAATTTTCCATTTACGGATTGGAAATATAATTCCCCCATATAGTTTCTAATTCTATCGTTATGTGATAAAATATATGGCCTGAAAATACAATTTTCATGTATAGTTTATGATTCTATGGTTATGTGCTAAATATATGGACTAAAAATAACATGTTCATGTAACAATTTCCATAATGATTCATTGTTAATTTTTGTACACAAGTGAAGCTTGTTTAAGATTCATGTGCTATTTGAAATTATAAGCATTAATGTACCGAAATGTTCTTGCCTCCATCATAAACCTAACATTTTGTACTTCTTTACTTTCTATCTTATATGAAGTCTAATCTCAAGTTTGAAAGCTTCTCCAAATGATTTTCTTTAAAAAAAATACTAATGCTTTTTTTTTTTGCCTAATCTAATTTGTTTGCAAAATGTGTAGGGTAGTCTCTGTTTTATTACTCATAACTATCTATTTTGATGATTTCAACTATAATAGGTGCTCTTCTAATTAATAAAACTTGTGCTAAAATTTGAGTTCAATCTAACTTTCCTTATACATATGGTTCTTATGATCTAATGGGCTTATCTCTATTTTAAACGACTGCTATTATTTTTTTGTGATAGTAATATTGTTTGCCTAAAAATACAATCACTCATGTTTTAATGATTCATAACTCATGTAGTTAAAAAACTAATGATCTTGATGTGATTACAAAGTCTACAAGTTATTCAAAATCACATCGTGGAGCTCAACCTCAACAAATACATTAGAATATCTCAATTTGATGGTCGAAACTCAAGAAGTCAAGTTCAAGTCAAAGAGACTTCATTTTCAATTGAAAAGAATTTATGATTGTAAGTTAGAAGTTTGTTAAAGCTTTAAATTATATAATTGGTGGTTCAAACTTTTTGCTAAACACACACACGTGTTTCACTCCGTGGTTTGATTGATTTTTAGAAGACTGTGTGTGTGTTTATATGCATTATAATATGAATTTAAAGTATTGTCTCTAAAAGATTTCTTTAGCAGAAAGTTAATTTTAATGAATATTAAGTATCAAAAGTAAGTTTTATTGTTTGAAATATGTTTTAGAATGATTGCATACATATTAATGCTCAAAAGATATTAAAGAAACTTATTTTTGTATGATTTATAAGTTAAAATTTATTTAAATAAAATTTTGAAAAGAACTAGAAAATCTGTATTATTTTCGACAGCCCTATGCAGGACTTTTGAAAACGGAGACGTTGTATGCACAATATTGAGTTTGAGTTGAATCAATTTTTACAGCCACGTACAAGTTTTCGACAGCGTTTTACAGAGAGTTTAGTCTATTACAGAACTGACTAATTTTTGACAGCTTTCTAAGTTTTTTCCTCTAGTCGTTGAAAACCATTTCAACAACTTAAATATCATTTTCACCACCGTTTCATAAAGAGTTCAGTCTGTTGTAGACAGACTCATTTTTGACAGTTTTTTAAGTATTTTCCCTAACTATCTAAAACCATTTTTGACAGCTCAAATATCATTTTCAACAGCGTTTTCCAGAGAGTTGGGTTAGTAGCAGATTGATTCATTTTTTACTGTTTTCTCTTTGAAAAATTGGCACAATCGAAAATTCTTTCGACAGCTAGTACATAGCTTTCGAAAATGAACTTCTGAGTTTGAAAAATATAGCTCTTTATTACCGTTATCTGTCAAAAATAAAACATCCATTTTCGACAGCTTTTGGCAGATTTACTATCCTGTTTCTAGAAACTCTATTTCTAGAAACGGTACAATTTTCATTTTGCTATAAAACTGAGTTTTTGCAAATGTGTTTGTAAGGATAAATTCTCAAAAGAAATTTATCTACACTTAAATTTACAACCAGGATCTAAGAGAGAGAGAGTAAAAAGACAATCACAAAGACACGATTTTTTACGTGAAAACCCAATTTGAGGAAAACCAGGAGGGAGAGAATTCCCTATTTGCGAAGGTTTATAGTGAACTCAACAGGGTCACAAAATGCAATGGAGTTTCTGGCTTGAGGGAGACTCTTCTCTCTTTCTTTTGTTATGCTTTTCTCTTGGTTATCCTTGTTTCACCTCTATATATCGGTCCCTTTTTTCTTCTTCATCTCCTAGATACCCGGGGAGCTTCAATTGACAGTGCGGGTCGTGCGTGTTTCAATAAATGCATGATCTGCATGTTGTGATTCTTTTGTAATGGTTGGGATAATGCCCTTGATTGAGAGCAATTCTTGTCACTTTCTGTAACAGTTCGCGCCAGAGTAGGAGTCGTTTGTAACGTGTGAAATGTGGAATGATCCGGCAACGTAACAGACTCTATAAATGTAAGCGAAAATTGATGGAGTTGATTGTAGTGGTTGCCTACTCAGGACAGAAGAAGTGGTCTCAGTCGGCGATGTTCTCAAAAGGAGTATCCTCGGAACAATCAATTCCTCAGAAGGAGGAACAACCTCGGGATAACCAAATGATACTCTGCGGGGAGTTGTTCGAATGGCTTTTATTGTTGGTGTCTTTGGGAGGCTCTGATGGCGAGGGACACGTGTCTTAATCCTGACATAGATCAGAGATTGACATCTTCCTCTTTCTCCAGGCTTCAAGGGGAAAGAGTGGAGCGGATTGAGTAGCCCCGGCCTCGGGAAGCTGAGGCATCACTTTTAATCTGAAAGGACTGGTTAAAATGTCTCTCTGTATTCTGAGCCCTCTTTGAAAACTGGTGAAGACAACTAGCAAATTAATGACCCAAATCTTTACTTCGAGATGGATAAGATCGTGTGGCAGGACCGGATCGAATCCGGTTGATCTGACATGCCGAAAAATCTGAGATTCAAACCGACTTCTCAGATGTGGTGGAAATTTAAATTCAAGGCGGTTCGATATTTGTGTCTATAAATAGAGAGGATCCTGAAAGTCAGAGGCCCATCTTCTC
The DNA here is from genome assembly GCA_038442645.1 of Agave tequilana. Classification (NCBI taxonomy): domain Eukaryota; kingdom Viridiplantae; phylum Streptophyta; class Magnoliopsida; order Asparagales; family Asparagaceae; genus Agave; species Agave tequilana. The sequence continues at coordinate 30,666 of JAVJIF010009980.1, read as the reverse complement.
AAAAACTCTCTGCCCTTCATTCTTCTTGCTCTGGTAGATTGCAATTTCGTTTTTCTTCTTCGTCCGATGGAGGAAGGGGAAGGAGAGGATGGAGATGATGGACATGGCTGGTGTGTCGCATCGGCCTTTGTCTTGTAACTTTGGTCTTCTTGATGACCTTGTCATGTACTTCAGTCCTCGTGACAAGGCCTCGCTGCAAGGGGGGCTAGATTGGTCTCAAGCTCTGACTTGATTTGCTCAAACATATCTTCTTCTGGTGGTAGGTATGGATGGAGTGAGGTTTTGTTCGGGTGGCAGCGGGGTTGGATCCTAATTCCATCACCATCTTCTATGTCTTACAGTCTTCACTCTAGGTTAGATCATGTGGTCATCACACTAGGAGACTCTTTTCTGAAGGCAAGACTGGGAAGGAAGCAAGGGTGGATGACCTAGGATGATGAGGTGTCTGTGGTTTTGAGGCTTCTGGTCACTTATTCGGGATGAACGGTTGGAGACGTGATATCATCACCTTCTTGCACATCCGAAACGAGATTGTCTAGCTTCCTTGGAGGCATGTTCTGATTAGAAGGGCTATCCTTTCTAAATTCGGATTCTGTTTCTGTTTGGGATCGAATCCAATCAGGGTGTCCTAAAATCCTGAGACTCTGTGGCTATAAATTAGGGTTAGAGCCCTCATGTATTGTATCCAAGAAAGTTCCCTCAAGAATCCCTCTGTATTAGTTTATATTCATTGTTGAATCAATAAAATCTCTCTCTCCCTTGTCCCTGAGGACGTAGGCACGTTGTCGAACCTCGTTAAATACTGTGTTGATTACTTTTCTCTATTGTTCTCTATTCTTATCGTGTTGGGTACATCTTGTTGGGATTTGGGTCGAACAAATAGTCCCACATCGGTTAGACGTGGGGATGGTCTTGGGTTTATAAGGATTTGGGCAACTCCACCTAACAGACTAGTCTTTTGGGATGGTGCCCCGAGTCCTTCAAGTGGTATCAGAGCCATGCCCCGAACTTAGTCGTGTGAGTGGGAGATGTTCGACGATGTAGATCCCCCAATGGCACAAAGGCGCAATGGGCCTAGCCACCCCACTGGCGCAAAAAGGCGCATAGGCCCCTGTAAAGCTAATGTTGGGCTCTCGAGAAATTTAGCAGTGGTGCTCCTTTGCAATGGGCGTGCTGCCTCCCACTAGACTGCAGTTGGTACTTCACATAAGGCGTGCCGTCTACCCACGCAGTGAAGAGTTGGATCTCGATGGAGCATTTGATCTTCCGGTGTGAAGATAGTTGAGCTTGCAGGGAGACTCTTTGTTCGAGGGGGGATTGTTGGGATTTGGGTCGAACAAATAGTCCCACATCGGCTAGACGTGGGGATGGTCTTGGATTTATAAGGATTTGGACAACTCCACCTAACAGACTATTCTTTTAGAATGGTGCCCCGAGTCCTTCACATACATGTTCCTCCTCCAAGAAGATCAAAATCAAAACTCGATCCTTCACGGGTTCTCAAAACCTTTTCTTTTGCTGCCGACTCGAAGAGAAAAACTTGTAAAAGCACTCTCTCTCTTTATCCTCTGTTTTTTCTTCAGATTTTCTCTGAATTTTTTTGGCTTAATTTCTCGCTGCCTCATTAAGGCCTTTAGAAGCCAATCAAGTCTCTTTTTTGAACTTTCTCCAGATCGCGCTTGAGCCTGATTGGCTTCATAGGGCAGGCCCAGCTGTGGGCTGGACAGGGGACTAAACTTTTCATATAAATAATTCATTCAACAAGGTATCTAGTCGTAATATCGTTGAAATCATGTCATTCGCAGACACACTTAATTTTTTTTTATTTTTTTATTTCTATTCTCTATATTGTTAAGTCTATAATTTATTAAATGAAATTAACTAATGATACAAATTAATGTAATCCTTGTTCAGAGGTCAGTCAATACAAATCTAGTCTAAGTTGGTCTAAGTTCCACTACAGATTGTGCGTGGGGTTTCAAATCGTTAATTAATCTTCAGATGTAAAATGCAAACAATTGTTCAAGACAAGCAAAGAAATCAAGAGTGAAGTGAAGCAATCAATGGAAGCAAATTAAAAAGAAAAACGAAGCATGATTTTAATAAATAATTTCTTCGTCCGCTGTCTTCTAGTTCCTGTACTGATTGCTGCCTTCTGCGTCTTGCAATTTGAACTCGCGCCTGGATGTATATTAGTATGTGCATGACAGTAGCTCTTGCATTGATCAATTCTTCAGGATTTTAGATTTTTTTTTTTTTACTTGTATTTTTCATAGTTTTTTTTTTTCTCTTCACTCGTGTTCTGTTTCTATTTTTGTTCAGGAATTAAAAAAAAAAATTGCTTCCCCTTATTTTTGAAAGCAAATAATTGCTTTTAGAAAACTAATGAGTCTATAATTTAGTAAATGAAAACGAAATATTGTGAGACAAGAGTCAGTCAACAAAGAGAAAATAATGTAGTCCTTATTCAGAGGTCAAGCGATGCAAGTCTTGTCTAAATTCCATCAGAGACTGGTTCAAAGTTCAAAACAATCAGTTTGCATATAAAGAGGCTTTGAGACGAGCAAAAGAAATATCAAGGCTTTGAGACGAGCAAAAGAAATATCAAGATCAGAAGCAAAAGAAATCAAGCATGGTTTCTGTTAATTCCCTGGTCCGCTGTCTTCTCGTTGCTGCGCTGATTGCTGCCTTCTGTGTCTTGCAATTTGAGCTCGTGCATGGAGGTAGAACACTTGTGTCCTATTTCTAATTTTTGCATGTTCATGAATTCTTCTGTGTTTTTTTTTTTTCCTTTTGCGCCAAAAATAATTTCTCATCTTGTGTGCAGATGTGAAGATGAGGAAGCTAGGAGATAGGCCGGGAAACATCCCCTCTGCTCCTGATCGTAACACCGGGAAGAGTACCGGCTGTCCATCCTGCGTAGACATTCGTGGCTGAGGAAGCTGATGCCCTCCTTGAAATTTCGAGACAAATCACTTTTATTTGTACTTGCTATGAGATCTCAATAAACTCGTCATACATGTTTTATGTTATGTACTCGCCTTGTCCCCTCAATTGTTCATCTGGCTCTCTAGACCTTAGTTGAGAGCACCTCCAGGAGTCCAATGAAGGAGTGTTTCTTTATTTTTACTACTTTCTTAATATATTTTTTGTGTTAATAAAAGAAAAAAATATTTATTATTACAAATGTTTTTCTCGTTCTTGCATGTTGGAATGAATCAGTTTGCATGGTAAGTAATTTCTCATCAGTAGTCATCATCAAAAGCTATAATGAGTGTTTTAATTTGAACAGTAAAACAATCAAACTGCTCACTAATTACTGAATTTATTAGTAATCAACCAGTAAATAAGGTTACACTGCATTTCGCCCAAAAAAAAGAAAAAAGAAAAAGAAAAAAGAAAAGAAAGAAAAGAAAAAATGGCACAAAACTTTTGTAATCAATTTGGTCAGGCAAACTAGCAAGTGTTTTATAGCATACTAGTAAAGAAGTCATTACAAGCGTTTGCAATCTGCTACCTCTCACAGTGATCACTCTTACATGATTGAGCCTAATTGCAAGCCCAATTGGCTCCATAATTGTAAATCTTTTGATTGGCTTAATTACAGTTGAAAATCTTATAGTAAACCCATTCGCACATATGTGGCTCTTACATAATCCCAACTGTAATAAATTTTTGCATTTTTGTTGGTCAATTTTGCAAGTTGGGATTCTCGGGCTTTTCCTTCATTATTTGATCAAATCCTGCGACCATCACACAGCCTTGATTCCCCCTAAGCTTCTCCCATCAATTTGTGGCCGCGCTCACATTAGCCATAGGAGATCGTTTCACTCTCTACGAGGCCATAATAGAGATCCCATAGTTTGAATTTAGATCTTCAATAATGGGGGTTTCAAGGAGACTTGACTATCATATATTACAAGGAGATTGTTCAATGCTTTCCACATCTGAGTTGTGTAGATGTGGGTGACTGAGAAGCTGACACAGGAGCAATCTCTCAGATCAAGAGTCCTCATCTTGAAATTTCAAAGTTAAGGTAATAGTTCTTACTAGATTTTTACTATAAAGGTTTTTGTTAATTGGGACTTCACAATTCTAACGCTTTGTTAGAAAAAAAATTGAACTTCTTAGATATTGTGTGTTTTCATCAAAAAACATGAAGCATTAGTGTCTTTTTCCCCTCTTTTTTAGATCTTCTATTTTTCTTTTATTAAATGGTGATGATCGTTTAAGTTTCTTTATGATCTCATCCCATTTTAAACAAATGCTATCATTTATTTGCAATATTAGTATTTTTGATTGATAAATACAATACTGAAATGCTAATTTGATGGTTGCATAGCTAGATCATTACAATTTGCATGTATAATTCGCTACTTATTGATTGAAAATATAATTTCCATGTACAGTTTCTAATTCTATGGTTATGTGATAAATATATGGACTGAAAATACAATTTTCATGTATAGTTTATGATTCTAAGGTTATGCATTAAATATGTGGACTAAAAACAACATGTTCATGTAACAATTTCCATAATGATTCATAGTTACTTTTTGGCCAAAGTGAAGCTTGTTTAAGATTCATGTGCTATTTGAAATTTCTATATAAGCGTTAACTTTCTCATTAGTTATGTAATATTCTACCAAAATGTTCTTTACTTGCCTTTGTCATAAACCTAATTTTATGTACTTGTTTACTTTTTAATGTATATGAAGTCTACTCTCTTGTTTGAACGCTTCTCCAAAAGATTTTCTTTAAAAAAAACTGATTTTTTTTTTTTGCATAATCAAATTTGTTTGCCAAATGTGCAGGGTGGTATCCTTTTTATGATTCATCACTATCTTTTTTGATGATTTCAACTATAATTGGTTCTCTTCTAATTAATAAAACTCGTGCTAAAATTTGAAGAGTTCAATCTAACTTTCCTTCTACGGGTGGTTCTTATGATCTAACGGGATCATCTTATTTTAAACAATTGCTATTTTTTTTTGTAACATTAATATTGTTGGTCTAATAATACAATCACTCATACTTTGATGATCCATAACTTATGTAGTTAAAGAATAATGATCTTGAAGTGATTTTAATGTCTACAAGTTATTTAAGATCACATCGTAGAGCTCAACTTCAACAAGTGCATTAGAATATCTCAAGTTGATGATCGAAGTTCAAGAAGTCAAGTTCAAGTCAAAGAGATTTTGTTTCAATTGAAAAGAATTTATGCTCGTATGTTTGAAGTTTGTTAAAGATTTAGATTACATAATTGATGGTTCAAGCTTGTTTCTGAACACACACAAGTTTCACTTTGTGGTTTGATGCATTTTTAGAAGTGTGTGCGCGCGCGTGCGTGTGTGTGTTTATGTATAAACACACACACACATATACATATGAGGTATTTTATTTTAGCAACTTATGTCAAACCGTAATTAGAAAAAAAACTCACTCACAAAATTTAGTTCGCTTCAACCACCACCTTTTTAAAGAAAGGGCGCATGCGGTGACAAAACTTAAATTTCTCCTACAGTTTAAGCTGAGGATTGTGACCACCCATAGTTTAAGCTGAGGATTGTGACCATGATGCCCTATTTTTGAGTCTTTATTAAGACTGCAAACCATGACGTAGTTCTCACAAAAATGCATTTTTTTTAGTCTTTATTAGGAATGTAATCTGATCACAATCCTCAAAAAAATACAATTTTTCAACCTATATTGGGACTGTGACAATGATCGCAGTTCTCACAAAATGTCCTAATTTTTAATTAATATAAGGACTGTGACCCTAGTCGCAGTCTTTTAATAAAGGACTGCGATCATACTTGCAATCCTCACAGAGGACTGCGATCATGAGTCGCGGTCTTTATATCAGCAGACCCCCGGTTACCAAATTGAATGATCCCTAATGCTTTCCAGATCTAAGTACCATATCGATTACAAACACAAATAAAACTCATCGCGAGCATAAACAAACGAGATCTACAAAAGGTTGATCCCACAAAAAATTGTTCCAGGGGCTCAGCCCCTGAAGCCTCCTGAAGGGACTTACCGCCTCCTTCCAACCCCCACGTTTATGTTACTACGAAGATCGATCCGTGAATTACTCTGTATTGAGGTAAGAGTTGAGGGGAGAGCAATGTCCGGGACAATGGGAAAGGGTAAAAGAGAAAATAAAGATATATAAAGAAGTGGTAGTTAGGAACAATCAATTTATACTGACGTGGATGAAGATGTAGAGAATAAAAATAGAGGGTGAGTTTTTTTTCTATTTTTGAAGGAAAGTTGGCTGTAGCAAATTTTTCCTATATATGTGTGTATATGGTGGACAAAAATCGGCTTATCTTAGATCGAGCTTACCACAAGCGATTCGAGGAGCTCCCAAAGTGATACCTATCAGAACATATTGAAAAAGACATCTTTCAGATTAGGATCACTAGTGTGGTTCTGTTCTAAGACCCGGGCATGAGAATCAGTAGGTGAAATGGCAGGAAGGACCAACAGAGGAAAGCTGCTGGCGTGATGAAGGGTAGACTAGCACAGGAAACAGCTAATGGATGGATGCACCAGCACAGAGATCTGCTAGTGTAGTGGATAGATAAGCACAAGGAACTGCTAGTCTAATAGTGTATGTATGTACTCTGAGGATTAAGAAACTGATCTTGTTGGAAAGAGAGAGGATATTGTCAAGGAAGTCGACAAGGATCGTCGAGGGATCGTCGAGGAAGTAGTCGACGAAAGATGAAGGAAGCAGCAGCAGCAAAACAGGTTAACAGCAGAAGCAGCAGGAGATCGGTCGACCGGCCCGGTCGACCGACGTGCACAACATGCACAAGGATGGAGATCGGTCGACCGCCCGGTCGACCGACTGAAGTGACCCAACTCTCTGTTGGGCGCCCGGTTGACTGCCCGGTCGACCGGCGCATAGGGTCGGTCGACCGCCCGGTCGACCGCCCGGTCGGGTGCGGGTTGGTTTTTGCTGATTTAGAAACCTGTTGTATATAAACGGGATTTCTATGGTTTTGTTGCATGTTAGAAAATCTGGAGCTCTCTTGAGATCAGAGGTGCTGTAAGTTTGTAATCGATTTTCCAAATCAATTAAATCTCTCTTTCATTGCCCCGAGGACGTAGGCATTGAGGCCGAACCTCGTTAAATCGTTGTTTGTGTGTTCTTTCTCTGGTGGTTGATTTTTGTGCTGTTTTGGGAATTGTTCTTCGTGCTTGGGAGATTCAGGGATTCCTCTCCTGGTTGTTGTCGTAACACAACAAGTGGTATCAGAGCTTCCCAAGTTTCGCTTGGGATTTTTCTGGAGATTCGGAGGGCTTCGGGATCTGATTCGGTGGAGATCGTGTGTCGATCTCAGATCAGAGGTAGTCGTATTCGTGGGATCGTGTGTCGATCTCAGAAGGACGCAAGGAGTGCTCAAGGAATCTTTGGTGGAGTAGATCCGGTGAGAAACTCAATCTAGGTTTTCAAGGGAAAGGTAAAAATCCAATTTTTTATCGAAGTAGTGATCTATTTCCATTTGGTTATTTTTCTGCATAGATAGAGGATCAAGTAATCTAGATGGCAGAAGAAATTGCTTCGGTTAAGACCATGAATCCTCATCCGAGGATTGACGTGGTGAAGTTTAATGGCACAAATAATTTCGGGATGTGGAGATGTGAGGTTATGGATGCCCTGAATGCATCAAACCTCGAGGATACTCTACTTCTGGAGAAGAAGAGAAGCATGACCACTGATGAAGAGTGGGCAAAGATGAACAGGTCTGCGTGTGGGTTGATTCGTTCATATTTAACGCAAGATATAAAATATCTTGCGCAACATGAGACGTCGGCGAAGCATCTGTGGGAAACCCTTGAGAAGAAATATCTGACGAAGAGTGTCGAGTCAAGATTGCAGCTTAAGAGTAAGCTATACCGGTTTCAGATGAAGAAGGGGAGCACAGTGAATGAGCACATCAACCGATACACGAAGCTTCTTACAGATTTAGTGAACGTGGATGTCATGGTAGATGAGGAAGACAAGGTGATCATCTTCCTGAACTCACTCCCTGAGGAGGAGTATGAGACATTCACTCTAACCTTTATCAATGGTAGGCAGACTCTGGACTACCATGAGGTGTCGTATGCACTGACAAGTTATGAGACGAGGAGAAAGGAGAGACATCCTTCTCAGTCAAGCTCATCGACGGAGGCACTGGAAGTAAGAGGCAGGGATTCATCAAGGAAGGACAAGGAGGTAAGAGGAAGATCAAAATCCAGGCCAGGGTTTAGGGATCTCAAAAGGAATCAGTGTGCTTTCTGCAGAGAGATAGGGCACTGGAAGGTGGACTGTCTAAAGTTCAAGCGGAAGAAGAAGGAATCAAAGTCTGAGGCAAATCTAGCAAAGGTGGTTAACACTCCTAGCAGTAAATCACAGGCAGATGGATCAGACTCAGATTCGTCGGTGTTCTCATTTTCAGTTACTACTCCCATCATAGGCTACTCAGGTGAAAATGAGTGGATCATGGATACAGGTGCTACATACCATGTATGCCCTAATCGGGACTGGTTTACCAGTTTTGAGAAGCTGGAGGGGTGTTCGGTCGTCATGGGCGATGATCATCCGTGCATCATGGAGGGTGTTGGTACAATTCCAATCAGAATGTTTGATGGGATGGTGAGGGAGCTGAAGGAAGTGAGGTATGTACCTCAGTTGAAGAGAAACCTGATTTCCGTAGGAGCTTTGGAGTCATTGGCCTTGGGGTGTCTATTAAGGAAGGAGTCCTTAGAATGACAAAAGGTTCGATGGTGGTGTTGAAGGCCGATCGTCAGAATAACCTATACTACTTGAAGGGTAGTACGGTGACAGGGCAAGTGGCGGCTTCTACCAGTTCAGAGGAAAATTCAACCAGGCTGTGGCACATGAGACTGGGACATGCAGGAGAGAAGTCAATGCAAGCTCTTGCGAGACAAGGGTTGCTGAAGGGTGCCGAAACCTGTAAGATGGAATTCTGTGAGCATTGTATCATCGGCAAGAAGACCAAGGTGAAGTTCGGCACAGCATCACATTGCACCGAGGGAATTCTTGACTATGTTCACACGGATGTCTGGGGACCTACCAAGACTGCATCGATTGGAGGTAATCATTATTTTGTGTCGTTTATTGATGATTTTTCTAGGCGCTTCTGGGTATATACCATGCGACACAAAGGTGAAGTCCTAGAACTGTTCGTGAAGTGGAAGACTAACTTGGAGAGAAATACTGGAAGGAAAATTAAGGTCCTCCGTTCTGACAATGGAGGAGAGTACAAATCTGATCCTTTCCTTCAGCTTATGCCTTGATGAGGGCATAGAGAGACACTTCACGGTACGAGAGACTCCGCAACAGAATGGGGTAGCAGAGAGGATGAACAGGACCTTGCTAGAGAAGGTCCAGTGTATGTTGTCCAATGCAGGATTGTCAAAGAAGTTTTGGGCTGAAGCTTTGGCGTATGTATGCTACCTTGTGAATAGGTTGCCGTCGTCTGCGATAGGGGGGAAGACTCCTCTGGAGGCTTGGTCAGGAAAAGCAGCTGCTGACTATAATTTGTTACGGGTCTTCGGATGTCCAGCCTACTATCATGTCAAAGATGATAAGTTGGACCCAAGGGCAAAGAAGGGTGTGTTCGTCGGTTTCAAGCGAGAAATCAAGGGGTTCAAGATTTGGGATCCAACGGACAACAAGTTCCTACTCAGCAGGGATGTCACGTTTGATGATGCTTCTATGATGAAGCCTACGGTCTCTTCGCAGGTGGAGACTAGCAAGACCAAGGAGCTATCACAGCAGGTGGAGATTGATGCAAATCTACCATCTCTAGAGGATTCAGCATCGGTGAGGATCATTCCCAGGGTGACACAAGGCAGTGATCAACAGTTGAAGAAGGTGCTGAAGATGTTGAACAGGGTCAAGAACAGGTCATGGGTAATGTTCCTGACTCTATTGCAGTTGAAAGACCAAGAAGAACCACTAGGAGACCAGGTTGGCTCACTACAGATATGGTCGTAGCGTATGCACTTCCGGTCATTGAGGAGGCTATTCCATCTACCTTCAGAGAAGCTAAGATCAGTTCAGAATCGAAGATGTGGAAAGAAACCATGAATGAAGAGATGAAATCTCTCTACAAGAACGACACATGGGAACTCACCAGATTGCCCAAAGGGAAGAAGGCTATAGGCTGCAAGTGGGTGTATGCTAAGAAGCAAGGATCTCTCCAAGAAGATTCGGTGCGCTACAAGGCCCAGTTGGTAGCTAAAGGCTATGCTCAGAGGGAAGAAATTGACTATAATGAGGTATTCTCTCCTGTTGTTAAACATTCGTCAATTCGTATTTTATTGGCTTTGGTTGCGCAGTATGAGTTGGACCTTGATCAACTCGATGTGAAGACCGCCTTTCTCCATGGTGATCTAGAGGAGGAGATCTACATGACTCAGCCTACAGGGTTCAAGACTGTAGGGAAGGAAGAAATGGTATGTAAGTTGAAGAAGTCACTGTACGGACTGAAGCAGTCTCTTAGACATTGGTACAAGCGATTCGACAGCTTCATCAGAAGGAAGAAGTACACACGTAGCCACTATGACCCATGTGTGTACTACAACAAACTATCGACAGGGGAATATATCTATCTACTTCTGTATGTAGATGATATGTTGATTGCTTCGAGGTCGAGATCTGCTATTGATACTCTGAAGAGGGATCTATCTTCAGAGTTTGAGATGAAGGACCTTGGTGAAGCTAGGAAGGTGTTGGGCATGGAGATCACTAGAGACCGAAGAGTTGGCAGGGTGAGTTTGACTCAGAAGGGTTATTTGGAGAAGGTACTACAGAGGTTCAATATCAGCAAGGATACAAAGTCTGTAAGTACACCTATGGCTCCTCACTTCAAGTTGTCTGCTAAGATGTCTCCGAAGAGTGTTCAAGAATGTGAGTATATGACTCACGTTCCATATGCCAGTGCAGTCGGTAGCCTAATGTACGCTATGGTGTGTACGAGACCAGATCTATCACAGGCCGTCTCCATGGTGAGCAGATATATGCATGATTCGGGACAGGGTCATTGGGAGGCAGTGAAGTGGATCTTGAGGTACATCAAAGGAACAATTAATGTAGGTCTAGTATTTGAGAAGGACTCCACGGGAAAGCAAGAGTGCATAGGGTATGTTGATTCAGACTATGCAAGTGACCTTGACAAGCGCCGGTCGACAACGGGATATGTCTTCACATTCTCTTAGGCACCGGTGAATTGGCGCTCCACACTGCAGTCTACCGTCGCTTTGTCGACCACAGAGGCTGAGTATATAGTTATGACAGAGGCCATGAAGGAGGTAACTGGCTTCAAGGATTGCTTGATGACTTGGGCGTGGAACAGGATCTGCTGAAAATTAACTGTGACAGTATGAGCGCCATTTACTTGGCCAAGAACTAGGTCTATCATGCACGGACGAAGCATATCGACGTCAGGTACCATTTCGTTCGGGAGATTCTTGAAGAGGGTGATATCGAACTGTTGAAGATTCACACATTGGAGAATCCCGCCGACATGCTTGCTAAGGTGGTGTCGGGAGTCAAGTTTGCACATTGCAAAGCTTTGCTTCATGTCCTTCAGGTAGCTTGAGCTTGCTGAAGCTCATTTGGATGAACTACGGATGGCTTGATCCCTTGGGCAGGGTACGTAGGCAACCACATTGGTACAGCCGCTCTCGAGTCGATGGACAGTTCGGCTCAGATTTGAAAGAATCTTCACCGAGGTGGAGAATTATTGGAAAGAGAGAGGATATTGTCAAGGAAGTCGACAAGGATCGTCGAGGGATCGTCGAGGAAGTCGTCGACGAAAGACGAAGGAAGCAGCAGCAGCAAAACAGGTTAACAGCAAAAGTAGCAGGAGATCGGTCGACCGGCCCGGTCGACCGACGTGCACAACATGCACAAGGATGGAGATCGGTCGACCGCCCGGTCGACCGACTGAAGTGACCCAACTCTCTGTTGGGCGCCCGGTCGACTGCCCGGTCGACCGGCGCATAGGGTCGGTCGACCGCCCGGTCGACCGACAGTCGGGTGCGGGTTGGTTTTTGCTGATTTAGAAACCTGTTGTATATAAATGGGATTTCTAGGGTTTTGTTGTATGTTGGAAAATCTGGAGCTCTCTTGAGATCAGAGGTGCTGTAAGTTTGTAATCGATTTTCCAAATCAATTAAATCTCTCTTTCATTGCCCCGAGGACGTAGGCATTGAGGCTGAACCTCGTTAAATCATTGTTTGCGTGTTCTTTCTCAGGTGGTTGATATTTGTGCTGTTTTGAGAATTGTTCTTCGTGCTTGGGAGATTCAGGGATTCCTCTCCTGGTTGTTGTCGTAGCACAACAGATCTTCCTCACCTTAAAGAAGAAGGATCATATATATACCTGACAAGGATGCTGGTGTGGAATTGATGGACGGCTATAAGTGCACGATCTGCACGTGCTGAATTTGTTATAACAGTTATGATTAATGGCGTTGATTGGTTGGAATTGTAGGCCAGAGAATCTGCTACTGTATATAACTATACGCGCTGAAAGGGGGGTTATACGTCATGAACGTAGAAAGAATAGAGTGGAGTAATGGTGGGCAGAGATCTCAGTGGACTGATGTTTGGAGCTTCTGACTTGGAATTGGAGACTTTTGGAAAGGGAAAACTCTTGGAAAGTAAAGACCTCGGAGGCTCGGGGATGGATTCTGAGATTTGTGGATTTCTTAGGGAAAGCACTCATTAGCTTGGCACGTGTCATTTCTTGATGTGAGTGAAATGTTAACCACAACAATATGCATTACAAAATGAAGTTAAAGTATTGTCTCTAAAAGATTTTTTAGCAAAATTTTTTTAATGAATATTAAATATTAAAAATAAGTTTTATTTTTTGAAATATATATTTGAATTATTTCGTACATATTAGTTCTCAAAAGATATTAAAAAAAAACTTATTTTTGTGTGATTTGTAAGTTAAAATTGATTTAAATAAAGTTTTGAAAAGAATCAGAAATTTTGTATCATTTTCAACAACCTTATATGGGCTCGTAAATAGATACTCAGTGTGCACAATACTAAATTTAAGCTGAATCATTTTCGACAGCTATGCGCACATTTTGACAGCATTTTATAAAAGGATCAATCTGTTGTAGAACTGACTCATTTTTGACAGTTTTCTAAGTATTTTTCTATAACTGTCAAAAACCATTTCGACAGCTCAAATATCATTTTTGACAGCGTTTTACTTAAAGTTTAGTCTATTGCAAAAATATAACACATTTTCGACAGTTTTCTAAGTATTTTTCTCTAATTGTCAAAAATCATTTTTGACGGTTCAAATATCATTTTCAATTGTGTTTTCTAGAGAGTTGGGTTTGTTGCAGACGTGATTTATTCTCTAATATTTTCTCTTTGTAAAATTAGCATAATTGAAAGTGCTTTCGACAGCTAGTGCATAGCTTTCAAAAAACGAATTTCTGAGTTTGAATAATATAGTCGTTTGTTATGTTACCTATAGACAATGAAACATCCACTGTCGAGAGCTTTTGGTAGATTTACCTGCTAGTTTCTAATAATGGTAAAATTTTCATTTTGCTATAAAGCTGAGCTTTTGCTAAGTGTTCAACAATGATTTTTTGAGCTATTCATCTACCAATCTCTGAAAGAAAAATTCCTAAATATTACTTGAGCTTTTCTCTACCAATTTTTTTAGTTTTTCCTCATGCACAAGCTTATGCTTTCATTTCTCTAATAGCTATAGGCCATTGTTTGTGAAAGTTTCTGGTGATCTTGTGATCACAAACATTGTTAAATTTTTTGTTATGGAGTGTTAGGATTTTGCCTTATTTTTCAAGAGGAGATGATGGTCCGAGAAAATCCAATTAAGTTGGAGAAGATGATGGTTTGAAGTAGAAGAAACAAATCAAGGTGAAACACTTTCCTTTTCAGACAATTGTGAGTTTTCTTTTCAGAAGGAGTATGAAAAGAATTCAATTCCTATTCAATGAAGATTTGTTTCTAAAAATTAAAAGATTTAGAATCTTCTAGATCAAAGAGATCAACTTCTAATAGGATTGATCAAGATTCTTTAAGCATCCAATGGCCAAGATCATCTCATAATTCAAATAGGAGTTGTATTGTAAAATCTTATAAATAAAGAATTGTAACCTAGGTTTTAGGTGGAGCAGAGGAGTAGAAGAAAGTTATGATGAACAACAATATAAGGCCCTAAAAGCCAAGAAAGAGAGGAGAAAGGTGAAGGTGCATAGAGAAAAAATATACTTTTGTAATCTAGGCATAGATTCAAGGGGAAGGTGAATACTCTTGTGTCATCAAGAAGAAGGTTAAATCTCTTTGTATCAAGTTTATTAATAAATCTCTCTCAAGTTCTCTTCCCGTGGACATAGGCTAAGTTTGGGCCGAATTACGTTAAATTGTATACTTTTCTTCTTGTATCTTTTAATATTCACCTTGTGTGCTTGAGGTAATCGATCTCTTGGCGTGCTTGAGGTCGTCAGCGAGGATCTCTGTATCTCTCAATTATTGGTATCATAGTAAGTATGATATCACGGGTTATACACGCAATAATTGGTATTGAGCATATCAATTTCGTCACAACAAATGGTATCAGAGTGATAGCGTTCGTTCAAGATTCGAGTGCTCTAGATGAAGAAGAAGATGTCAAGTCGATGGAGTTCAGCTGAGGCATTAAGATGAAGAAGACAATAAGAAAGTTCAGATTTATTCTAAGGTAAAGATCAATGACTTTTAGAGCATATTGATCAAGGTGGAGTTGTAAAGGCTCAATGATGCTCAAATCTGAACACGGTAGACGCGGAGGTGATGATCAGATCATCACCAATGGCGGACAACAAGACGAGCTCAATTAGCTCACGAAGGCATCACACAAGGCATCCCATGGAGTCTCGCTACGACAGCAAGTCAAAGGAAAACAACGAAGGGTGATGAAAATAATAAATAGATGAGATTGATCGGAAGGTAGATCGTGCGATCGTAGTCAGATTCAAACGATCAAAGTATCAAACCATATGTTTTTCAATTTTTGAATGCAATGGTTGGTGTAGATCGAGGAGATTCTGATGTCTGATACATGTTTTGTACAGGTTGGTTAAAGGAATCGATGGAGATCACGGTAAAAGTTAAGATAGACTAGTCATGACACGGTGAGATTATTGCAGGCATCGGTGGATCATTAGGTTTGAAGATCATCAATAGGATAATAAATCTGGCAAACATCAATATAATGGTGAATGGCAGCCCTGATTGATGGAAGGAAGACCTGACAGTGTGCGGCGGGAAGGCCCGATAAGACATGGCAGTTATATGAAGACGATAAATTTCAAGGTTAAAATATCGATAGAAGGTGAATCATCGCCAAGTGATCAGTGGAAGACCATGACATGATAAGTCCTTAACAATATTTGTGTAAAGTTGGTAAGACCATAACAGAATTAGAGATGGATTGCCTCAAGACTGGTGGGGACCCCATGGCCGGGAAGGCGTTTCAAAGCGGAATTGGCTGGTGGTAGCGGTGATGCAGTGCAAGCAAAGAGAAAGAAATTAAGTTAGGAAGTTTCAATAAAAAGCTTGAAGGGAGATCATTTCGAGGTGGAGTTTCAAGAAAAATTGTAACGAGTTTAAGAGTTGCAGGATGAATACAGAAAAGGTGCATTCGACGAGGTTTGAGATAACCCAAGGCATGGAGGTGAATTCGCCAAAGGCTCCGGGAAGAGGGGCAAGGTTAAAGATTTCACAATATAGTTACAACCAAGAAAAGAATAAGGTAGTAATCTAAAATCTTAAGTTGTTTGGCTAAAGGCTTGAAAAGCAAGTCAAGATGGAGATTGATAGGATATTGTCTTATTTTTCAAGAGGAGATGATGGTACAAGAAAATCTAATTGAGTTGGAGAAGAAGCAAATTAAGGTGAAGCAGTTTTCTTTTCAAGCGATTGCGAGTTTTCTTTTTAGGGGGGATATGAATAGGATTCAAATTCCTATTCAATGAAGATTTGTTTTTAAAGATTAAAAGGTCTAGAATCCTTCAAGATCAAGGAGATCAACTCCTAATAGGATTGATCAAGATTCTTCCAGCATCTAATGGCCAAGTTCATCTCATAGTCCAAATAGGAGTTGTATTGTAAAATTCTATAAATAAAAAAATTTTAACCTAGAATTTAGGTGGAGCAGAGGAGCAGAAGAAAGTTGTGGTGAATAATAATGTAAGGCTCTAAAAAGTTAAGAAAGAGAGGAGTAAGGTGAAGGTGCATAAAGAGAAGGTATACTCTTGTAATCAAGACATATAAGGTGAATACTCTTGTGTCATCAAGAGGAAGGTTAGATCTCTTTGTATCAAATTTATTAATAAATCTCTTTTAAGTTCTCTCCCCGTGGACATAGGCCAAGTTTGGGCCGAACCATATTAAATTATTTGTTCTTCTTCTTGTATCTTTTAATATTCATCTTATATGCTCGAGGTAATCGATCTCATGGCGTACTTTAGGTCATCAGTGGGGATTTTTATATCTCTCAACATTGGTACATAGTAAGTATGATATTCCGGGTTATGCACGTAATAATTGGTATCGAGCATATTAATTTCGTTACAATATAATGAACCTCGAGTGAGTGAGGTTGTTGTAGGAGTTGCGGTTTTGAGTTGATCTTGCGGGAGTGTTGGTTGTAAGCGTGATTTCGATTTCGCAAACCGGTCACAGTGAAATTTCTCCACAGGATTTGGACACAGGGACATAAATCAAATGGATCATACTTGAGAACATTTCTTCGTGTTTGCAGACTTTGCTTGTTCTGACTTTTTCTCGCTAATTTGTGTGAATTATTCTTGCTAATTTTTTTTAGTTGTATATATTCTTTAAATCATTTCAATTTTCATATAATTTGATTAGCATCACCTATTCACCACATCTCCAGGTGATTTTCAAATATATTTATTGATTAAATTCATCATTTAAGTGCCATGGCTACATAGCTAGATCATTAAAATTTGCATGTGTAATTCTCCATTTACTATAGTTTCTGATTCTATGGTTTTGTGATAAACATATTGACTGAAAAACCATCTTTCATGTAACAATTTTTGATTGATGCATATTGTTTTTTGGAACATAAGTGAAGAAGGTGGTAGGATATATGTGAGATCTGAAATTGCTATTTGTGAAAACTTTTAAATTTCTATTATTTTCAGTTTCGTAACTAAAGTGTTAACTTTTTCATTGGTGTATGGACGTATATTTTGGGTGTTACCTTTATTCATGTATTATTGTAGTGAAATGTCTTTATTTGCCTCTGTAACAAACCAAATGTTAAGTCTGGTCTCATGTTTTAAAGCTTTCACAAAAGTTTTTCTTTTACAAAAATTACTCATGTTCTTTTGCCTATTCTAATTTCTTTGCAAAGCATGTTCGGTACTCGCCCTTTTTATGACTCCACTTTCTCATATGATGATTTCATATTTTAATAGGTGCTCTCCTAATAATTGAATCTTAAAATTTCATTTGATCAATCTAACTGTCGCTCTCTACTGGTGTTCTTATGATCTACATTTAGATGTATAGCATGTTAAATAATTGTTATAAATATTATACACATGTGGTCCCTTTGATGTAGCGAATGGATGTGGGAGAGAGGAGATAGAGGAGTAGAGGAAGTTAGCACAGAGATCGGACGACAAAGGAGTGAAATGGCGCATTGAAGTAGGCCAGACTGCACTCACGGTCGGCCGCCCGGTCGATCAGTGGAGGAGGCCGGTCGACCGCCCGGTCGACCGGTGCAGAGAGCGATCGACCGGGCCGGTCGACTGACTGAGATGGTTCTGCTCTCGGTTGGAACCAGTCGACCGGGCCGGTCGACCGTGCACAGGGTCGGTCGACCGGCCGGTCGACTGACAGGCGCGTTTTGACTTTCCTTTTGAGATTCGGATTCCTTTTCTAGATGGAATCCAATCCAATCTGGGTTTCCATAAATTCAGGGTTTCTGCGGCTATAAATAGAGGGTTAGAGCCCTCATGTATTGTATCCCTTGAAGTATCCCTGAAAATCTCTCAAGAATTCCCTCTGTAATTTGTATTGATTGCTGAATCAATAAAATCTCTCTCTCCATTGCCCCGAGGACGTAGGCACGTTGGCCGAACCTCGTTAATATTGTGTTGATTGCTCTTCTCTGTTGTTCATTGTTCCTGTCGTGTTGGTTGTTTCTCCGGCTGCATCGAGTCTCCGCCAGGTGGGCGGATTTCTCAAGAGTGGTTGTTGTCCTCCGCACACAACAAGTGGTATCAGAGCATCCCAGGTTCGGCGTGGGATCGTGTGTTGATTCAAGGGCATCAGTTGCTGTTTGTGGGATCGTGTGTCGATCTCAAAACAGCATGTAGATTGCTCGAGGAATCAATTCGAAGGAGTAGATAGCTTCAAAAACTCTTCGAGGGTTTCGCGTGGAGGTAAAGATCCTGTCTTTATCTAGTTTGTTTTATGTAACTCCGTTTGTTTCCGCATTACTTTGAGGAATCAGTAGAGAAGATGGCTGGAGAAAGTACATTGGTGAGATCCATGTATCCACATCCAAGGATTGATGTGGTGAAGTTCAACGGCACGAACAGTTTTGGTATGTGGAGGTGTGAGGTTATGGATGCGCTGACGGCATCAAACCTCGAAGACACTTTACGGTTGGAGAAGAAGCGCGCATCAACAACAGAAGAAGATTGGGACAAGATGAACCGTTCGGCGTGTGGCTTGATCAGGTCTTGTTTGACACAAGACATTAAGTATCAAGTGTTGCATGAGACATCTGCGAGGCAGCTGTGGGAGATCATGGAGAAGAAGTATCTGACGAAAAGTATAGAGTCACGATTGCAGTTGAAGAGTAAGCTTTATGGCTTTCAGATGCAAAAAGGATGCTCCGTCAATGAACACTTGAATCGCTACACGAAGCTTCTTACAGATCTAGTTAATGTGAATGTGGAGACCAGTGAAGAGGATAAGGCGGTAATTCTTTTGAACTCTCTTCCTAGGGAATAGTATGAGACCTTTACTCTTACTTTTCTCAATGGTAGAAAATCCCTTAACTACAGTGAGATGTCTGCTGCTCTTGTGAGTTATGAAGCAAGGAGACAGGATACAGTATCTTCTTCGGGAAACTCAACAGCAGATACATTGGCGGTAAGAGGCAGAAGTTCCAATAGGAAGGGAAGAGACGATCAGGGAAGATCAAAGTCCAGATCAGGCTTAGAGATCTGAAGAAGAATCAGTGCGCCTTGTGCAAGGAACTAGGACATTGGAAAGTTGATTGCCCGAAGGCCAAAGGGAAGAAGATGGAGTCAAGCACCGAGGCAAATCTCGCACAAGCGAATGGATCGGATGACGACTCATCGGTATTCTCTCTCTGTTACTACTCTCACTATTAATTATGTCACGCCCCGCTTCCCAAAATACGTGGAAACGGAGTCGCGACGAGAGTCGGCGACGTATATACGCAAGGAAAACATCCCACGTATACACGTTAAGCCTAAATTAACCTGAACGAGCTATAATTCTGAACTATAAATCAAACTTACTGCAATAATACATATAAAGTCTATCACAATGATGGCAGATGAATAACGGAAAGAAAATGACAGCTGAATACGATAAAGATAGAATCAGGAAATAACAGGAAGATAAGAGGGATGAGAATACCAGAATCAGAAGAAAGAGCGTCTAGTTCCTCGCAAGGCGTACAATCACATCGAACACCTGCACAATAGAAACAAGCGTCCAATATCTGGACGTGCAAATCCAGGGTCGTCAGAAAGCGACCTGGTGAGTGTGTGTGTAAAGGGAAAAGCTCGTGCATATAAATAATGTGCATAAACAATAATAAGAACAACTGCAGATATAAGAAACTGAATAACAAGATAAATAACTGAACTGTAGTATACCTGATAACAACATGCATAAGGACATAAGACAACTATCACAACTGTAAACAAGCAACTGATGTCAAGATGTGTAACCTATCACATGTCACTAGTCTGGTATATATATCTGGTCCTCTTTTTACAATCATGTGTATAGCCATATGTCATAAAGCAGAGTATCAATTCAGGGCATAACACAATGTGCTTCATTAATCAGTAGTGTTCTATGTTATCTTTGTCCCTTTCCCACCGGCGTCCCACAACACCGACAGTTTACACTGGAGCCCGCACTTCCAGTAGAACTCATCCAAACTCTGATATGCAGGTAGGGAAGAGACCAAATAACATATGCTCATGGCGTTATCAACATACAAGTACGTGTGGATGTTAATATGCACTGAGAATGTTTATCACGCTAACACCAGGTGGCACAATCAGGAGATAGCCCTACAGATTCAAGAGGTGGCCCCCACAGATTCAAGAGGTGCCCCCACACGTGTGTAGTGTGGCACTTTGCTCCGTGTGGCACTTTGCTCTGAGGGGAATGGATTCTAGAGGTGGCCCCCACAGATTCAAGAGGTGGCCCCCACCACGTGTGTGGTGTGGCACTTTGTTCCGTGTGACACTTAGTTCCATTCAGGATCCACCGGACGCTAGTACGATTGTGGGATACATCCTCGTCATCTCGACACCAGGCGGCATGGTCCGCCGGACGCCGGTCTGACTGTGCTATTAACAAGGTAACAGTACATGGGACATGAGTACAGGAGGTACAGGAGTACTAGATGTCAGGTAACAGTGTTATAGTCGTGCCAAGGTCCCGAAAAAGGTGTCAGGTGTACAGTCAGTTAGTATTATTAATAACAATCAATATCTATACCATTTCAATTGTTGGGACGATACGGTGACAGTAACAATATCAGTACAGTGATAGTCAATCAGTAATCGTATACACGGTGAACAATATCAGTAACAGTGAACAGTAACAGTAACCGTGTATACGATGAACAATAAAACTGTATAAGGTGTTACGGTCAAACAATCATTTCCTAGTAACTCTCAGTAATAAGAATTATTATAGTAAAATGTCTGGACACTGATCCCTCACAATACAATCCCATATAGAGTCAGTCAAATCATCAATAAAATAATATCACACTTACTTGTCCTTAATACCCAAAAAGTGATGGTCGGAATATCAGACAATTAACACTATACATATAACATGAATTTCTAACCACTCATATACGCACTTATTTCTCATCCTATCAATAACTCCGATCCCTAAGTCTTCACAAATTCTCACTTCGATAAAGGTTAATCATAAGATTCCAAAACTCAGTGATATATCAGATACTTGCATCTAAGATCTACCAAGTCAGGTCAATCCAACCAATATCTATTCCTTAGAATCATATTCATCCTTCTATAGCTCATACCATAGCTCAAGGGGGTAAAATCCTCGATCCAATAAGAATCTAAGAACAACAGTCAGCCTAGGGTTAGTCGACTAGGGGAAAGGAGCTAGTCGACTAGGGAAGAGCTAGTCGACTAACCTTTATAATAAGTCGACTATGGAAGGGTACTAGTCGACTAACAAGGAGGGCAAGTCGGCTAACATATAAGTATTGATCAGCTCAGGGATACACATTTTCCAGAACAGTAACTAGTCGACTAAGGCTATTATAAGTCGACTATAGGGACTGGGGTAGTCGACTAGGGTTGGTTACAGTCGACAAACAGAGAGTCCAATACTATTCTAAAAGGAACCTAGTCGACTATAGGGCAAATGTAAGTCGACTAATAGAGCTATGAGTCGACTAACACAAGGGCAAGTCGACTAATGAACCTGCAACCTGATACTGAATTGATCCTACACATTTTCCCCAATCTCTAACTTCTCTCCAAATGCTTACATGCTACACCCACACACACAACACCTAAGCATATAGGTTCCCACATTACATCTGTGCACACATAATAACTTATACACATATATAATCAAGTAATACTTAAAAATCAAGTAATCCGTGTGCGCTACATATTAATTTATATCACCCACATAAACATATCTACGAGCACTAAATTAATTAAAAGAGAGAGAGAGAGAGACACTCACTTCATGGGGGCTGCTGTTGGATCCGCCGACTCACTCCGATGGAGGGTGGGAGACTCGGCAACGGGCAGCCAAGGGAGGAGGCGCGCGGCTGGCTATAGGCTGCCGCTGCTGCTGCTGGACAGGGGCTGTTGGCTGGTGGTACACGGCCTGGGTAGCTCGGCCTAGAGGGGACTGCCGGAGAGCTGTGCGCGCCGAACAGGGACAGCAGGGATGCTGTTGTTACCGTGGCAGATCTGGTGGGCTGTCCTCGCTGCTGTTGTGGCGTGCTACGGCAAGGGTGGCCTAGTGTGCAGGGAGAGGAGATCTGGGGTGCTGCTGGTCTGCAGGGCGGCCCGTAGTTGCTGCTGCGCTGGCTGGCTGCTGCTGCTGCCAATGCGGCTGGAGGAGGAGCAGGCCATGGGCTGCCGAGTTGGGGTGGAAGGTTCTCCAGCCATGCCCCATCAAGTGGGTGTCACGACCAGGAGGAAAAGAGGGGGTCCGAGTGTGCCATGGGGTTTGGCCTGGGGGAAAGCTCGACCGGCTGTTGATGGAGAGCAGCAACTAATCAAGGAGGAGGGGTGTTGGGCGCTCAAATGGAGAGGGGATGGGGCTCCGGCTGAGAGAGGGGCTCGGTAGTGGTGTGCAGCAATGTCAGGGGGAGGATCCGGGGTTGTTAGGATATGATTTAGTTGTTGAGATTAAGATATTGGTGTTGGCCCAAAGGCCTTCCACTCTAGTTTTGATGATGATTAACTCATGTAGTTATGTTTACTAATAATCTTGTGTTGTTTAAGTTTCAGATCATTAACCAAGATATTAGTTGGTGATTAGCTTCAACAAGAAGTTTAGAAGCTTATCATGGTGATTCCGGTGCCAAAGCTTAAAGATCATACCTTTGCACTCGGTGGAACACGTTTGGGAGCAAGTCTACTTGAAGATGGAGGTCATCAAGAAGACTTAGGTATCCTAGTTAGTTTAGTGTGTTTTAGATCCAATTGTAAAGCTTAGTATAGTTGATATGCTCAAGTGCACAATACACACACGTTTTATATTTGGTTTTGGTTTTCATGAATAGATTGATCAAAACAAGTTTACTTTATCTTTATGTATATTAGATATGTTCTATATATACATACATGTTTTAAACTTGCTAGTCAAACTTATTTTGACTATCCTATTCATGTTTTGGAAAAATCAAGTTTGATAAAATACAGGTTTTGGTTTTGATAAAATTGGCAAGACACAAAATGAATTGATATGATTGATATATGTCTTGAAATTTTTATCACTAATTTGTGTTTAAAAATAAAATGATAAAACAAGTTTTATGGTAGTTTTAGAAAAGATAAAAGTATTTTCAAAATATGTTTTTACCCAGATTTCTGTTCCAAGCTTCAACCAAGTCGACTAGTCGAATGACAAGTCGACTAAGGCTGAAGACCGACGTGCACAGACTTGTGCACGCTGCTGGCACAAGTGGGCGGTCGACCGGGCCGGTCGACCGGAGCAGAGAAGTCTGCTCTTTGTTTGTTTGGGTCGACCGGGCGGTCGACCGGTTTTGCCCAACGGTCATATTTCTGACCGTTGGCGGTCGACCGGGCCGGTCGACCGCAAGCCTGTCAGGCTGGAAGATCAGCCTAACGGTTAGTTTTCTGTTTGGCCTATATAAACCCCATTTCTATGGGATTTTGGCTAACGTTTTTTAGAGCTGAATTTTTCCTACTCTCTGGTTTTAAAAAGAAGTTTTTAAAAAGAGTTTAAAGAGCAAAAAGATTCATTTCATTTGTTTTAAAGTGTTTTGTTATTTTCAAAGAAAATAGGGTTTTGGGAATTAAAGTTCTTGTTCTTCATTTCTATATCAATTTGGTATTTTCCCAAGAGATTTTCTTTGATCAAAACACTTTGGTTTTCCACACTTGAGCTATCTTCTATCCTAATCTATTTAGGATCTTTGTTTGTGAAAAAAGGAAAGAGGTTTGTGGTTGAGATATACCACTTGTTGTAAACCTTGATTTCTTGTGTTGCTCCCTCTTTGGTAGAGGTTGAGGTTGTTGTATTGGGTTGGTGTTTGCTCCCTCTTTGGTAGAGGTTGAGGCTTGTGGTGTGCTCCCTCTAGTGAGAGGTGGAGATTGATTGTAAACCTCTTCGGTAGAGGTGTTGGTTGTTGTTTGGCTAAGGGCCTACCCCTCTTGTGTGAGGAGGTGTTTGTATTGAGAGAGAAGTTTGGTACTCCTAGCGTTGTAACAAATCCTCTTCGGTAGAGGTTCCCTCGGTGGGAAATAGTGGATTGGAAATCCTACACGGCGGTGTAGGCGGGGATGTAGAGCTAGGTGCTCGAACCTCGAAACATATCATTGTGTTTGCGTTTGCTCCACTTGTCTCTTTAACTCTCTCTCTTATATTTGTGCAAAGCATCATACATATCATCATATCATATTTGCTAGTGTTGAGCATCATTCATATTGCCATATCACTTGTATGCTAGTGTTGTGCCTTGCATTACTTTCATATTGCTATATCATTATATGCTTGGCTTGCTTGTGTGTGTGCCTCACTTATACTTAATCAACAAGAGCTTCACATAGCACCTCAACCCATTCGAGGGGAATCAAGAGGAGTTAGTCCAGAGCCCTTCACGGGGAATTCGGCTACACTTGTTGATTGTATTAAGTGTGATTGCAAGATTTGCATTAGCTTCCGCATTTAGCGCACTTAGTTTGCATTTAGTTTCTAGATTAGCACTTACACCTATTCACCCCCCCTCTAGGTGTTTTTCAATTGGTATCAGAGCTAGTGCTCCTGATACTTAGGCTTAACATCCTAGGAGTGAGATCCATTTGCTTGCTAATCTATTGTTTGCATTTGCTTGTTTGCACACTCATATAGTTTACCATGGACTTCATGACCCCACCTAGCTTTGACCCTTCCAACATTGTTGTTTGGAAGTATAGGATGTCCATGTACCTAAAGACCTTAGGTTTGCATGTTTTCCTTGCCGCTACCAAGAGATGTTATCTTGGTGACCGCAAGCATATAGGGGCCAATGCACAAGCCCTTGAGGCCATTAGAAGCACATTAAATAAAGAATATCTTATGCTTACTTCTAACTTTGATTCCGCATTTGCAGTGTGGGATATGTTGACAACCACCACCACCTCCGAGTCTCAAGTGCCAATTCAACAAGAGGAGGAATCTAGTGGAGAATCCGATTCACAATGCTTAATGGTCCAAGGGAATGACTCCCTTGAGGTACACTCGGAATCCCACTTTGATAGTAATGATTGTGCTAGTTCTTCATGTGATGATCATATTGATGCCCATGCTTTGAATGAAGAACTTTCTATTGTGTGTGAAAAATTAATAGAAAAATATAAAATTTTGAAAAAGGAAAGTCTAGGCATTAATAATGAAAATAAAAATTTGGTTGCTAGACTTAATGTTATTTGCAAGAGAAGGTTGAGGTCTCTAATGAAAGGGATTCATTGAGATCTCAATTAGAACTTGCACTAAAAGAAAATGAATTTTTAAAATCTAAAATGATTGCCAAACTATTTTGAAGAAAAATGAAAATTTGTCTTCAAAAGTTGATTTTGTGTTAAAAGAAAATGTACTTTGAAAATAAAATAATTTCTATTTCAAATGATCTAGATGTTTGTTTAAAGAATAACATTGTTTTGCAAAATAAGATTGATGCACATGTTTGTCATGCTAGTGTAGCTTCTTCATCTAGTCTACCTAATGCTTGTACCTCTTCTTCTAGGATTAATGATGATATTTATTTATTAAAGAAGAGAGTAGATTGTTTGGGCTCCACTATGAGCCAATGTGCCATGAATCATACACGCTTGAAATCCTTGGTTCGAAAGAAACAAGTTCCATCTTTTCATGCACACCCTCCACGGCATACACATGCTTCCCACGGACACCATCACACGTATGCTCATGTGTACACTTGTACACATTGTGGTCGTAAGGGCCACCTTACTAAATTTTGCTATGATAGATTACATGTTGATAATTTAGCAAAGAATTTTGTTTGGGTTAGAAAAGGTACTAATACCCATGGACCCAAAAGAGTATGAGTACCAAAGACCACCCCTCCTATTTTTGATGTAGGTGTGGGCTCTCACATGACGTGAGAGTGTTGGCACCTTGGAGTGGATGCGTTCCGGACTTCATGTAAATCATTTTGGATGCATCACTTTCAAGGGAAGTGTTGGTGGAGAAGACCACCATGTTTTGGAGACAAGGAAAGTTGCCTTCTAGGCTTTGGTAACAATTCCTAAACTCCCATTTATTACATGCTTTTCATTCTTATCATTATTAGCATGTTTCATTGTCTATGGATTAGTATGTAAATACCATGTTTATTAGATCCTTGACATACATGTATAGTATTTGAGACACACATGCTTATATGAACCCATACTTAGTGTTTCTCACTTGTGTTTAAGCTATAATGTACATCATGAATCTAATACATGTGAATTTACATAATAATCATGTTTTAGTTTATCATGATGATTTTTATATTTATTTTTGATGCTTCATGTTTTGAATATATGTTTAAGTGTTAGTTTTCATTAAGACTAGTTATATACTTGTACATAGAGTGGGCTACAAATAAATCCATATGTTTGGGCTTGAATGCTTATTCGAACCCATTAGATGTACTAGTATAGTCTAGTTTTGATGATTCATACATTTTGAACTTGTATTCCCATTTTTGAATTTGTTTATGTTTAAGAGTTTTTCACTTCATGTATATGTTTGTATTGCCAAACTTTAAGATATACATGTATACCCTTGAGTCATTTGCCTTTCATGCAAATCTTTATTTATGGACTCAATTGTGTTTAGGGATATGTATGTATACTTATTGTGTTGACAATTCATACATATACCTTGAAATGGAAATTGATTTAATAAAAATTTTAATTTTTCATGTTTTCATGTTTGATGTTTAACTTCATGTATATGTCTATCTTGTCCAAATTATTAGATATACATGTTTATCCTTTGAGCCACGTGCCTTAATGCATATATATTTGTGGACTCTTTGTTTTTGGATATGTATGTATACTTTAATTTGTACATGACATGCACATGCCATTGAAGATTAAACAGTTTTGATGATTTTCATGCTTTAAGGAATAATTGAGTTTAATGTCAATTTTTTTTCATGATTATGATCTTCACACTTTATTTGTACACTCACTTTACTACATTTGCTCATGGTTTGTTTTCATGAGTCATATTTATGCTTAATTGAATTAGAGTGTTAATTATCATGTGAATTTCTTATTTTATGAAAATTATTTTTAGTTTATTCCTTACTTGAAGGATTCCGTACTAGTTAACAAGATTTCCATTTAACTAGTTGCGTTATTCTTCATTATGGTAGTGATTTTCAAAACATACTATATTTTCAAATCTATTTTTGAAAACCCTACCCTTAAAGGGTGGTTGGATGGGAGATCATGTTCATGTATGCTTTAAAATGAAAATCATTTAAATCTTGAACCATGATTGGGAGGTATTGGTTATATGAGCTATACCATGCTTTTATTGTTATGTCAATTGGTATCATTGAACTTTTTCAATTGGTATTAATCTTGATTCTTTTGTATACTCATATGTGTTTGTGTATGTATATTTTCAATTGGTATCATCTATTGGTGATTGGTACTCATTCTATTTCATACACATATACTTGTTTTATTTGTGCTATTATATTTCTATATCTTAAGCACAAATTTTGTTTATGCTAGAGCTTGAGATTCAACTATTACTTCAATTGATTCATTCTTCAATTGGTATCTTTATTCAAGCTTATTTTTAAAAAAAAAAAACTATGCATAGGCTTGTTAAAATAAGAGTATTCATAGTTTTTGTTGGTATTTCATAAAGGGGGAGAAAATCCGATTTTCATATTTCAATTGGTATTTGTATTTCCACTCCCTTGCTCTATGATAGAAAATAAAATTTTCAATTGATAATAATTTCAATTGGTATCTTTATGCCTTAAAGAATAATGTTTATTTTAAACATATGATATCACAATCAAAATTGTTTATATGTTTAAAATGTACAATTATTTCAATTGGTATCAAGATGTTATTTTCATGTTTTAAATTGGTATCTAGAGGCATATCAAGTTTATAGTTGTTTGATCATACCCCTTATTGACTTTGTTTTTGTTTTAGACAAAAAGGGGGAGAACATTGTTTTATTGGTTTGATTGACAAAAAGGGGGAGAAAAATTTTTACCCCTCATTTTATTTAGTATTTTGGTTTTTACCCCTTTGTTGATGATTGACAAAAAGGGGGAGAAAGATTTTGTGTTTTATATATGCATACTTATATTTTGGCATATATTAAGTTTAATATAGTTTATTGTTAATTGGTATCTAGAGCATGTTTTGTTTTTGAACATTTCATTGGTATCTAGAACTTTTATTGTTTATGCATATTTATGCATTCATGTTTTAGAGCCTTCATTGCATATTATTTATGTTTATTTGTTTATGCATGAGTTAGGGGAGCTTCTTTGAAGCTTAACTTTAATCCATGCATATATAACTCTATGAGTTTTGTCATCATCAAAAGGGGGAGATTGTTGGCCCAAAGGCCTTCCACTCTAGTTTTGATGATGATTAACTCATGTAGTTATTTTACTAATAATCTTGTGTTGTTTAAGTTTCAGATCATTAACCAAGATATTAGTTGGTGATTAGCTTCAACAAGGAGTTTAGAAGCTTATCATGGTGATTCCGGTGCCAAAACTTAAAGATCATACCTTTGCACTCGGTGGATCACGTTTGGGAGCAAGTCTACTTGAAGATGGAGGTCATCAAGAAGACTTAGGTATCCTAGTTAGTTTAGTGTGTTTTAGATCCAATTGTAAAGCTTAGTATAGTTGATATGCTCAAGTGCACAATACACACACGTTTTATATTTGGTTTTTGGTTTTCATGAATAGATTGATCAAAACAAGTTTACTTTATCTTTATGTATATTAGATATGTTCTATATATACATACATGTTTTAAACTTTCTAGACAAACTTATTTTGACTATCCTATTCATGTTTTGGAAAAATCAAGTTTGATAAAATACAGGTTTTGGTTTTGATAAAATTGGCAAGACACAAAAATGATTGATATGATTGATATATGTCTTGAAATTTTTATCACTAATTTGTGTTTAAAATAAAATGATAAAACAAGTTTTATGGTAGTTTTAGAAAAGATAAAAGTATTTTCAAAATATGTTTTACCCAGATTTCTGTTCCAGGCTTCAACCAAGTCGACTAGTCGAATGACAAGTCGACTAAGGCTGAAGTTGGTCGACCGGATCGGTCGACCGACGTGCACAGACTTGTGCACGCTGCTGGCACAAGTGGGCGGTCGACCGGGCCGGTCGACCGGAGCAGAGAAGTCTACTCTCTGTTTGTTTGGGTCGACCGGGCGGTCGACCGGTTTTGCCCAACGGTCATATTTCTGACCGTTGGCGGTCGACCGGGCCGGTCGACCGCAAGCCTGTCAGGCTGCCAGATCAGCCTAACGGCTAGTTTTCTGTTTGGCCTATATAAACCCCATTTCTATGGGATTTTGGCTAACGTTTTTTAGAGCTGAATTTTTCCTACTCTCTGGTTTTAAAAAGAAGTTTTTAAAAAGAGTTTAAAGAGCAAAAAGATTCATTTCATTTGTTTTAAAGTGTTTTGTTATTTTCAAAGAAAATAGGGTTTTGGGAATTAAAGTTCTTGTTCTTCATTTCTATATCAATTTGGTATTTTCCCAAGAGATTTTCTTTGATCAAAACACTTTGGTTTTCCACACTTGAGCTATCTTCTATCCTAATCTATTTAGGATCTTTGTTTGTGAAAAAAGGAAAGAGGTTTGTGGTTGAGATATACCACTTGTTGTAAACCCTTGATTTCTTGTGTTGCTCCCTCTTTGGTAGAGGTTGAGGTTGTTGTATTGGGTTGGTGTTTGCTCCCTCTTTGGTAGAGGTTGAGGCTTGTGGTGTGCTCTCTCTAGTGAGAGGTGGAGATTGATTGTAAACCTCTTCGGTAGAGGTGTTGGTTGTTGTTTGGCTAAGGGCCTACCCCTCTTGTGTGAGGAGGTGTTTGTATTGAGAGAGGAGTTTGGTACTCCTAGCGTTGTAACAAATCCTCTTCGGTAGAGGTTCCCTCGGTGGGAGATAGTGGATTGGAAATCCTACACGGTGGTGTAGGCGGAGATGTAGAGCTAGATGCTCGAACCTCGAAACATATCATTGTGTTTGCGTTTGCTCCACTTGTCTCTTTAACTCTCTCTCTTATATTTGTGCAAAGCATCATACATATCATCATATCATATTTGCTAGTGTTGAGCATCATTCATATTGCCATATCACTTATATGCTAGTGTTGTGCCTTGCATTACTTTCATATTGCTATATCATTATATGCTTGGCTTGCTTGTGTGTGCCTCACTTATACTTAATCAACAAGAGCTTCACATAGCACCTCAACCCATTCAAGGGGAATCAAGAGGAGTTAGTCCAGAGCCCTTCACGGGGAATTCGGCTACACTTGTTGATTGTATTAAGTGTGATTACAAGATTTGCATTAGCTTCCGC